>CAAKHD010009710.1:31438-74213 GCA_901007705.1 Fistularia tabacaria | reverse complement strand
GTCTGTGAGTAGGTCAACGGTGGGCGGTTCGGCAATGTGAACAAAAAAAAAAAAAAAAAAAAAAAAGAGTTGAGACCATTAAATAATAACCTAAAAAAACATTGGCAAGAAATACAACAACACAGAGAGGCGGCGGGGCCTGGGGGTATTGCCATTTTTATTTAATTTTTTTTTCTCTTCTCTCACCATAGTAGGATTACAACGTCCGTGACCCGTACCGTCAATGAACCAGCTTGCTCACAGCCAGATAATATGGTATCTCCTTCCGGAAACTAAGCTAACCCTACCTTAGTGAATTCAAAATTAGCTGTGAGATGCTGTGGAGACAGCACACACATTTATTCGTAGGATGACTCTCAAAATGCTGATAGCTAAATGCTCCATCGAGATAATGATGAAAATATATATACATCTTCGAAGTATAACTGTCGTGTACGATGCTATTAGCTCTGTGTTATACAATAACGCGAAATAGAAGTGCGACCAAAAGATTCATACATTTCACTCATATAAAATGTCGAAACATAGACCTGTACTTTGTTTTGAGTGGGAGTGGGTGAGTGAAACAGCCTTTGCCTTTTCGTCAACGAGACGTTAAGTCACAATGAGATCTTACCAACATAGTGCACGGTGACTGATCTCCCATTCTTTGGGAAAGTCTTCCCTGCAGATATGAAAATGTGCTTTAAACAGGAATGTCTTGTAAAAAATATTTCGAGCAACCACAACAAACGATAAAAAGGAATTTTCTCACCGTCTCCATTTTTTACGATCTCAATGTCTACTCCCATTGTTCTCACCGAGCTGTCACTCTTCGTGGAAAGGCGGCGCTGTCTGCTCCGATCGTTCGCTAGCTGGGCTGGTCCCTGCAGTCAAGTCGTCTCGCATGGTCCATATGGCCGGCTTGTTCTTCTTCTTTAGATATATTCGTGGTCGGTTAACTGATGTTATGCGTATTACCGCCACCCAGCCATACAGTTGGTACTACATGTCCGTCCTATCATGTTAGATTTTAGATTTCAGATCCTATTCTATGAAACTCCTGTAAGAAACTTCAGGTCCGCTTTAACTCCATTCAGAAATATCCTCTGTGGTCTTCCTCCAGGCATCTAGCCTCCGGTTTGGTAGTTCAAGCCTCAGCATCTTTTTACTGAAATTTGCACTGTCCCTCCTGTTTACACAGCAAACCCATCTAATTCTGGTGTCCCCCACTTTGTCTCCAAAACATCTATCACGTGCTGTCTCTTTGATGATCTCAATCTTGACCCTATCCATCTTCATCACTCCCAGAACATCAAGAGAGAAGAGAGAACATCAATGTCTTCATCTCTGCAACCTCCAGCTCTGCTTCCTGTCTTTTCCTCTGTGCCACTGTCTCTAAACCACGCAACGTGGCTGGTCTCAACACTGTCTTGTACACCCTTCCTCTTCTTTCATTTTTCCCACTCTTCCTTTCCTTTTTGAGTCTCACCCAGCCTGCTAGCACATGTTTCCTCACCTCTTTCCCATACCCAAACATTTGTGATTTTCAAAACTGACACCAGTTGAATCCACATTTAACCACCATGAAAGAATTGATCCCATGTAGATCTAAGGGTCCTTTGTAAGTACAGAGTAATGTATTGATATCAAATATTATCCAGTGTAAAGGAAGGCTAGTGATTGGTATTTTTTCATAATTCAGGAGAAGCTGAAGGCTCAAAAGATTTTTTATAATCAGCAAACATAGAATATACATTGCTCCAGCTAATTCATAACAAAATTGAAAGCTTTGAATATAGAGTATTTGAATAACAGTAATCAACAGCTCAGTGGCAATTTCCCAGATTGTTTTTAATATGCTGTGCTACACCTTTAGACCAATATCCATCACTCCCTAATCATTATCAGCCATTTAAATACCTGCATTTCTCTAATAATACCTGTGTAATCAAAATGCATCAATCAAAAACACAAAATAGTAACACTGAAGTGCTTGTACATAATTGGATTCTGTTCCACAGCAAAGGATTTTCTCAATTATTCAGTTTTGAGTAATAGGTGATAAATAACACCTGCCACCCCTAAGCATTTGATGAGGATGCTGTCTCTTCAGCTGGATGGGAAGACAGATCATACATTAGGTTGTTGAAGGAAAAGTTGGATTCTGTTCCATGTTTTGTGCCCTGTCAACAAATAGACATTTTTAAATGTATTGTGCTGTATGGAACCAGAAATAAATATTTTTTGAAAGAAAACAAGTCAATTTACAGAAATTTTGCAGTCATAGAAGTCAAACACAGAGTTCTGGTCAAGTGTAACACTACTCGAGGGGCTTGGTTGGTTCCTGTGAGACACAAACAGAGATATAAACATCATTATTGACCAATATGTAAACATACTGTATTTGTAAAAAAAAAAAAAGTCCAATATTTCCCTCCCATCATACAATTTATGATGTTTCCTGTGTAGCATATAGAGGATAATGCATACGATGCAACCGGCAAAGAAAGTCAGCCCCACTGCCAGGCCAACAGAGAGCATATCTGCAGAAAGTGAGAAAACAACTAATTTTATGTAAATATCAACTGTGATACATGATTTTATCAGACCTTAGTAGGTTGAAGAGCACAAAACTGTTAATATGGTTTAAAGTCTTTCAGCTTTCTTGCTGGGGTATGTAGAAGAAGCATATTAACAGATTAGATGACATTTGTGCCCTAATGATTTGTTGCATCAAAATGTCACACAACACTTTGCATTATGTCAGTGCAAACAGACCATCTCACCAAAACGTCCACTGTACTGTAAAATAGGAGGAGCAAATCTTTGTGAAAGCACTTTCTGCTGGAGAGAAATGCAGACGGACATTGGAAAAAAAAATGAACATGCTACTATTAGCTAAGATCATTGTGCTGACATTAGATCAGTAAACAGGGTGGTAGGGTAATGTGCAGAATGATGATTCACCATGTCAATAATATCTGCATTGTACTTAGTCGAACCTGAGCAAAATAAAACAACAAAAAGTGCCTTTCTGTATGGGGGTAATTTTGGTAATACTTATAACATTCTGACTGTATAATCAAAAATAATCATTTTCTGGGGACCACAAGGTTTTGACTCATTGGTTTATATAATCCAACCTGTTTATATATTTTCTGTTAAAAAAAGGCCAAAATGGCTCAATGCTGCCAACTGGTTTCTGTAAAATATTTCTCCAGGTTCTTTGATCTACTCCCAGAGTCCAAAAACAAGCAGTAGGTTAATTACACACTCTAAATTGACAATGAGCCTGAGTGAATGGTTGTATGTGTATTTGTGGCCCTCTGATTGACAAGCCATCAATCAAGGGTGAACCAGAATGGCTCCAGTCCTTCTGCAACCCAAAATGTTGGCAATGTTATACAGACAATGAATGAATGAATAAATACGTATGACATTGTTAATTTGACATAGACTTGGAAGTTTCACATTACCAATGTTATCTTCAGGTGGGGGCTCTGAGTAGCAGGATCCAGGGAGAATGGAGATATCATCAAGAGCCACATCCCCACCTGGGGTCTTCCCCCTTTGATATGCAAATACGAACTGTGGCAAAACAAAATATTTGTAAAGATATTTGAAATTCCAGTCTGCAAGGGATTTTGTGATAACTTGTGATAATGATTCATTTATCAAAATGGTGTAAGACACTTGATTTCCCAGTTTGTTCCAGATAAAACTGTCATCCCTGACTACTACTTCAATCTTTCGTGTAACTTTCTTCGACAGGAGAAGATAACGAAATTCAGTTTCAGTTTAGCTCACTCTGCAAAACCCCATCAGAGAGACAATATTACCTGGAATGCCTTTTCAGGTTTGACGAACACATTGGCCATCAGCCACTCATCTCCCTTGTTTCCTGACTCAGACCACTTCAGAAACTCTTTGTTGTTAATATGTATTTTTCTGTAAGAAAATGCTTCATCATTTTAAATCCACATCTATTTTTGTTTCAAATTCAATGAAAACGTGGTTAATACTGCAATTACTTAACAAAAGCATTACCTATTACTTATGTAGACTCGTAGAGTCCCTACGTGGTCACCAAACATATGGTACCAGAATTGAAGACAGTGCCCTCTAGCGGAGGGCTGAAGTACATCACTGATCAAGACGTACAAGTCTCCGTTAAATCCCACTGAGCTGTCTATGTACAGATAGTAACCTGGTGGACAATGAGCAACACCACAAAAAGAATCACAGCAGGTGGAATTAATCATTACATGGACAGTAGTATATTCCTCAATTAACCAAAAATCTTAACAGATATAGGATGCTGGCCCTCTGCATAAAATGAATTCCTACAACAGGGTAATATTGGATAGAACTGAATAAAAAGATTAAAAATCTTCCGTAATGGTTGCACTTAGGGAAATAACAAAAAAAAACAGAAAAAAAGAAAAAAATGAGGAGAAGAGGAAGTGAAACATACACACACATACAAAAGCAAGTTAATGCAGAAAATCACTAAGTTGACACTTAGAGATTGAGAGCAGATACAGGTATGCATACAGGAAGTTTAAAAGCCTAAAAGCCTTGTACGCTTTTCTTATGTCTGAATTACAGCCTTTCTGATGTGTGCAGGTGTGATGCTACTATAACAATAAGTCATCTCTGTCAATAAGTCAAAGGCTGTCTTTGTATGCCTTCAAGCTCCTGAGTGAGTCTGATGCTGGCTGACAGATCCCACACAGGATGTATGACCCTGACACTAGACAATGTAGATTTTAATTTACATAAAACGTTTTATTAGGAAGATTTTAAAAATAATTCTAGGTATCTATTGATGTAACAGATATTCCTAAACATCATTCAACTCTGTTGTCTCATTTACTGAGCAGACACAGTTCATCTCTGATTTACTAACTTTCACTTGTCTTTAAACTCTTTTAGTTTCTCTGTCTGCAAAAACAAAAATCAGATAGTTATGTTTCAATTGTGTGTTATGAGCTATTTTGTCCTCTCCAACCTGCCTAAATATTAATCATAGGCATTTTCTGTGTCTTAAAGCAAACATTTTTGAAATGTCCATCAGCTGCTAATTTTCTGCTATTAGGTAAAATAAGTGTTTAATACAATTGCCTTTATTCATAGTTTTGGTAAACATTTAAGCCAGTACTTTCAGTCCTATAAAGTTACCATTTGTTGAGTTTGTTGTGTGGTCAAAACTTGGTCCAGTATTTGGATTTGGGGAGGCTCCTCGGCCACGGAGCCAGTCACCCTGGTCCACTCCTCCGCCAACATTGCTCCAGCTACACATGTTGTTCTCAAAGTTACAATATCCGTCAGGAAGACACTGGGCATTAGATAGCCATACATCATCAAACGCCATGTCTCCCTCCTGGGTAGGCCCGACTTTCACACCCTCCACCACGATCTATGAACAGAGCATGTCTTTATAGAAACTGCTTACTGGGGTGTTGATGTATACTTCCATCTTTTTAATGTATCTGTTATTGTCCATTTATCCCTCTGCCTTCACCCACAATGAAAGCAGTTTCTATCATGATGCCAAAAACTACAAAAACTAAATCAAACCTCAACAATTCCATTCATTTAACATATCCCCTTTCAACAATCTGTTTCAGTCTTACTCTTTTAGGTTGAGCTTGATACAGTAGTGAGGCCTGAGCAAACCTCCACAGTTTTCCCTGGTCTCCAGCCTGAGAAAAAATAAGATATCGGTTCCCTTTGCCAATTTCCTGATAGACTTTCAAAGTCCCAACACCTTTGCCATACATGTGGTACCACAGTTGCAGACAAGCCCCTCTGCCTAAAAGACACAGGGAGGAAGCAGTCAAAAATGTGTTTTTTTTAACTAAAAGAAAAAAAACTAATCAAATATTCAGTGTGTGAATACATGAGCAAGTTTTATTATTTTCATATTTCTCTTCTGTGAAGTAGATTGTGAGATCTCCAGATATGTGCTTGCTTGTCGAGAAAGGTAAACTAGACCTGCAGCTAAACAGTGAAATCGATTTAACGTTAGGAAGACAAAAAAAAAATTGAAAAAACTTGATCCTAGGTATTTGTAGATTTGAAACTTGCACAGTCACTTTTTAAATAGGTATCTTTCTTTTTTTTTCTTTTACAGCATTTAACCTCATAGCTCCTCTTTTCAATCTTGCTAAAATGTATCTGGGGTGACCCCTGCATGCAGAAACTGAAAGGCATACCAAAGTGTATAGTTGTTATTGATGTTTAACTTTTCTCTTTACTCATTCACTCTGGAATATTGACCTTTGCATGAAGATTTCAAAGGCCATGACAGGAAACATGCTAGATACAAGAAACAATATTCTAGACTTCATCACCTGGCGGGTACAGTGGTGAAAACATCACAGCAGTCTCGCCAGAGCTATCAGCAGCAGAGGAGGGCAGGTAGTAGTAGTGGCCAGCGGGTGTGTTGGTGGTGTGGTCACTGTCTGGTCCTGTGTTGGGGTTGGCTGTTGGGCCTGAATGTCTGACCCAGTCAGTATCATCAGAGGTCTGTTGCTGCCAGTTACAGCTTCCCCCCTCAAAATCACACAAATCTATAAACAGATAATATTGTTGAACCATGGTAATGACAGAATTAAAAAATGTAATCAAAGATTCTCCTCCCATTCTCCTTTCTACTATCTGGTTATTTTACTGCACTGCATTTCTATAAAAATCTGTGTTTTGGAAGGTGCTCTCCCAGCTAAGTTTATCATCAATGTTGAGCATTCATTCATGCATTATTTACTCTATCAATGAAAACACTTGGAATGTTGCTGCAAACGATGACATTGCAATAATGAATAACTGACTCGAATTAAAACAATGCTTCAGCTGCAGTTTTATTACCAGAAGCAGGACAGGGACCACTGAGAAGGGAGATGTCATCAATTGCTATATCCCCTGCCTCTCCTCCTACTGTTGCTGCCAGAATTACTTGGTGGATGTCCTGTAGGGTCACATGGCTCTGCACAAACAGCCACTCATCCCCTTGGTTTCCTGATTTTTGCCACACCTACAGGAAAGACAGAAGGCTGATTCACTCTTCACAATGAGGATGTGAGGAGATTTTTGCAACACCATGGTACACACTAAACTGTGCAACTTGCAGTCCTTATGCCAAACATCAATGTTATTTTGCAATCAACATTTCACAACTATTATAAAAGTATAATAAATGAGAAAGCTATGGGAGACAGCTCCGTATGTTTCCCAACAACCCTGCCAACACTGTATTATGAGGAAGTTTTGTAGCCTGACGAAAAAAGATCATTAATTAAACATTTCCAGTACAATCTTTGAATTCTGCCATGTTTTTGCTGTATGCACAGCGGGTAATATCAGACATATTTTTAATTAATGTTCACCAGAGTTTTCTTCAGGGGGTCAGCTGTTTGTAAGAGCACCCTCAAAGAGCCAACAGTAGCTCCAAACATGTGGTACCAAAAGGTGAAACAGTATCCTTTTTCACCGGCGGGAGGCAGCAGTGACGACTTCAGCTGGGCAACATTCCTCTTTACACTTGGTGGTGAACTCCTGACATAAAGGTACTTTCCTATGAAGCAACATACAGCAGGAAAATATTAACATGTCAAAGGGCATTTGTCGATGAACTGCATTTGTCTAAACAAAGACTGATTTTGGAGGTCTTGGCATACAAATGTTTGCAGTATTTCAAAGCACAACAAAACAAAAATTAGTGCCAGGGATTTTTTTTGTATGTAAAACAACAAAACACTAGTGCAGGAAGTGTTTTTTTTTTTAAATCTTAATCTCACTCAGCCCTAAACTGGTTTAAACTGTATAACTAAACTGTATAACTACAGTTCACATGGATGGACACGATAATGACCTTTGCCAGTAGTGTGATCTCCAGCAGGCCCTGTGTTTGGTGTATCTGTGGGACCCGACCAAAGGAGCCAGTCTAGCTCATCTTCAGCCCCCTGCATCCACAGACAGAGGCCATTTTCGAAAGAGCAGTTGAAGGCTGGCAAAGCTGTAGATGAGAGAACAGTATATACTCTGATTACATTTAAATCACATTTTATGTCTGGACAATCTCGGGTAGAATTTTTTGCACTTGTAAAATTATGATGCATGGACCACACCCACACATTCTAATTTGATTCCATATTTACCCACATTAAATATGGTAATATTTTTTTCTTAAAATTTCTTAAAATGTTACCTGGAGGTTGGAAAGACTGCTCACAACTCAAAAAAGTGATATCATCCAGAGCAAAAACACAATCTTCTGAGGTGATGGTACCCAAAGTTTCATTTTTACTGCTACTGAACCAAACCTACAATAAAAAAATAAAAAAATAAATAAGTGACTTTTGTTTTATGTTTTAAATTATTCAATAAAATATTTTTTAATTTTTTAACCAAAGATGCAACACCTGGGATATTTGCTGTCATTGCCCTTTGGATTATAGATATTTCTTACCCTTATCAAAAGCATGTTTTATAAATGCAATATGTCATACATGAAAGAAACACAATTGTCCTGAAAATGAAAAAAAAAATCCTTAACTCAATTTATCCATCCATCCATCCATTCATTCATTATCTAACGCTTTTCCTGCAGTCAGGGTTGCATCGATGCTGGAGCCTATCCCAGCTGTTATCGGGTGAGAGGCGGGGAACACCATCGACCAGTTGCCAGTCAGTCACAGGAGCACGTATAGAGACTAACAACCATTCATGCTCTCATTTACATGTCTGAGGGCAATTTTTCCAATGTATTCCAATTGACCTCCTGCATGTTTTTGGACTGAGGGTGTAGATTGTAGAACCTGGAGAAAACCCATGCATAAATGGGGAGAATGTGCAAAATCCACTCAGGAAGGCCCCCTTTGGGAATTGAACCATGGCCCTTCGCGTAGCGGAAGCACTAACCAATGCGCCACTGCGCCACCTAGCTGAATTTATGACATGATAAAAAATAATGTGTTGGATAAAAATGTGACTGAGAAAAGTAATTTTAGGTACACTCTGACAAAGTAATCGTTTGGTGAAATAGTGTTGTAAGTATGAAGTGCTGTTGGAATACTTGTATTGTATTGTATCTCTATCATGTCTGAGATACAATTCAGATTAAGATTACTGTTAGCAGTTACACTGATACACATAGGGGTATCTATCAGCATGCAGTTTGTATGTGGCTGTTTAATGAATACAAAAACACAAACTTTATAGGCTTGTAGGTGCCGGCCAAGAGGAAGACACTCCGATGTCCAATGGGAGACAGTGTTGTGACTGCGTGACCACAAGATTTCTTCACTTCCATCAGCTTGCTGCATAAGCACTCTGAGTGACCCAGCACACTCTGGACTGATGTGGAAGTGAAACCTGGGTGTAGGAAAGAAGGAAGGAAGGAGAGGAGAGTGTTGGATTAGGAAGGGAGTTGCGTGGTAGAAAGACAGGGGTGGTGGGGAACATTGAGCAATTCATAGACTAAAATATTCAGCGGTGTATCAAACATATTTTAAAAACAAACAATCCTAAGTGTCATCAATGTCCTTGTTATCACTTACAGAATCTGGCAGTAGGGTGATGAAGGGGGCAGAGGGGGACTCTGGAGTCTCGCCTCACTCTGTTTGGAAATCTCATTGAAGTTTACTTGCATGTAGTAGCCTGAGAACAGAAGAAAGCATGCCATATCAACAGCAGCTGACTGTCAAACTTGCTGATTCAAATGCAAGAGAAGATGGTCATTACAACTATTTTAAGTCCTTGATTCTTACACTTCAACAGATAATCCTTTTTTTTCTGTGCCATAAAATAAACAAAGAATTACACGGATATGTCTGTGTATCATAATTACACAAATAATTACCTGTATTAGTTGTGCGATCACTACTTGGCTGTGTGTTTTTTGTAGATTTTTGTCTTTTCCACTTTGTCTCTCCTTGACTTATGTCAAGCCATTGGCACTGGTCACTTTCAAATGTGCATGGACCTGAAAACAAAGTACATGGAATAAGAACTATTAATGTGAAAATATGTTATGAGAATATTTCTTTATGAAACACAGATTTCTAAGAAATATTTGGTGCTAAAGAATTAACATTTTCCAACAGTTGTGCTGAAAGGATATTAGTCATATGTGGGACTCCAGCAGATTATTTTAATTAAAAAAAAAAATCTCTTGTGTCAAGGCAGGCTATAGCTCTGTGGCTGAATTTGAATATTCAAGAAGCTGTTCAATGACAGTTGTGCTATTACAGCAGGGGATGTCACAATGTTGAATTGGGATTGCATTACCCCTTTTTCTACTGAAGACATGCCATAGGCAGCCAGGCATTCATGACTCAACACAATCCCCTTGCCTGTCAGGGGTTCCCTGAAGTGCAACTATGCCAATGCAGGATTTTGACCCAGAGAGTCAATTTCTGAGTCCTTGTACCACTTGGATTTTAACTGCATATATTATATTTGCTTGTGAACTACTGTCCATCTGTCTACATCCTATTTGTATTTTGCCATAACCAGTTATTCTTTTTATGATTACTGTCATCTATTTGATCAAATTAATTCAATATCAAATGTAAAATGCGTCTGTGTTTTTCTCACGAAAATATTCATCCATTCTATTCATCTTCTGCCACGTGTTCGGGTCACGGTCACAGGGACAGCAGCTTCACCAGAGAGATCCAGACTTCCGTCCCTCCGGCCATTTTATCAAGCAAATCTGGGAGGAATTTCAAGGCGTTTCCAGGGTGAAGGGTATAATCCAACCAGCATGGTTCTCATTTTGATTCCTAGTTCTTCCCTGGGAGCTCCTACTTGCTGGACATACCCGGAATACCTCACCAGAGAGGCGTCCAGGAGCCATCAGGACCAGACGCACCTCATCTGGATCCTCTTGATCGCAAGGAGCAACAGCTATACTCTATACCTGTTCCAGATGACTGAGCTTCTCGCCTCATCTCTAAAGGACAGCCCTGACACCCTGAGAGGAAACTCATGCCCTATTCTTCCCTCACCTGGAACAAGACCAAGAGATATTAGACTCTTCCATTTGGGGCAGAATCTCATCCTTGACCCTGAGAGGGGTACTCAAACCCTTTGTTGCTGTGGACCATGGTAATGGATTTGGGAGTGCTGATTCCCATCCCTGCCGTTTTACTCTTGGTTGATCCAGTGAGAGTTGGAGATCACAAACTGATAAAGCCAACATTAACAAATCATCTGCAAATAGCAGAGACCCAATTCTGAGGTCTCCAAACCAGATCCCCTCAATGCCTTGGCTGCTCCTGGAAATTCTATCCATTAAGGTTAAGAAGAGAATCAGTGACAAAAGGCAGAATGGTGAAGTCCAAAACAAATTCCACTTACAGCTAGCAAAGCGGACCAAGTTCTAATGCCGGTCATTCAGAGGGTATCCCATACACCCAGAGTACTCCTAAAGGATTCCTGAGGGACACAGGCGATTGCCTTCTCCAAATCCAAAAATCTCATGTAGACTGTTTGGACCAACTATGATACATCCTTCAGGACCCTGCTGAGAGTGTTGAGCTGGTCCACTGTTCCACAACCAGGATGAAATTAACACTGCTCCTCCTGAATCAGAGATTTGAATTTTCCCATGGAACCTCATCTCCAGGACTCCAAAATAGACTGGCATTGAGAAGCTCTTCAAAGTATTTCCTCAACCAACCGACAAATTCCTGAGTTGGGGGCCAGCAGTACTCCAACCCCACCATACACGATGTTGATAGTGCACTGGTCTACCCTCCTGGGTTGCCATATGTGGATCATAATCTCCTCAAAGCGGGCAGAGGTTGTTCTTCATGGCTCCACTAAACTCCTCTAATGCTTTTTTGCCGAGAAAACTGCTTATGCCACATTCAGCCTGGCCTGCCAGTATCAGCTTGACGACATCCCTCACTACTGGTATCCACAGAGGTTACCGCCACTGTTTTAGGTAGTAGAAGTATAACTTACCACAGCCATTCTCATCCTCTCCCTGGGGACAGTCCACATGATAATCACAATTTGAAACTGCTGGAATACACACATTTCCAAGTGACCGCCAACAAAAATAAAAGTTATCCTACAACACATTGAGAAAAAAAATCTGATTTACTTAAATGATTAAGTGATCTGTTTTTTAAATTGTGAAAATATTTAACATAATTGAACTTACAGCCATGTGCTTGCTGTGCCAATACGCTTACCTGGCATGGATTAGTTGTTGTTGTTACAGTGACAGTTGTGGGTGGTGATGTGGGTGTTTGAATGGATGTAGATGGGGCAGTGGTGGGTGAAGTGTCTGGAAGTTTGCCGTTAGAAGGGTCGATTACACACTCCTTGGAGAAAGAGACATCGTCAAGTGCAACCAGTCCTCTTTGACCTTCAACTGTGTCCTTCAGCATCTCATAACTGAAGACAACCTATGAAAATGAAAGTGTAAAAAACAAAAAACCATTACATTGCTGCCACATCAGATTGCAGTGATTATGGAAGCACATTGATAATGCTGCTTCAGTTGGGCAGAAGCCAGTGTCCCTCTGAGCTGATCCCAGGCCTGAATAAATGCAGAGAGTTGTGTCAGGAAGGGCATCCGGTGTAAAACTTATGCCAAAATACAATATGCGAATCAAACCTAAGAATTTCATACCCGATCGGTTGAGGCTCTATTTAACAACAACTGCCATTGGTGCCGATACCCTACAGGGTACCAGTGGAAATAGGGCTTCGGTTGGTTGAAGAATTAGAGGAGGATATTAGGACGATGACAGGAAAAGCCAGAGAGTTGGTTGACATGATGCAGATGCAAATGGAGTAGGAGTTTTCTTGAAGGAGGAGTTGGTTAGGAATGTTCTGGAGGTGAAAAGAGTGGCAGATAGACCTATCAGTCTGAAACTTGAAATGAAGGTGTGATGCTCAATGTTGTTAGTGTTTATACCCCACAGGTGGTATGTGAGTTAGGGGAGAAGTAGATTTTCTGGAGTGAGTTAAATGAAGTGATGCAGAATATCCCCAGAGGGGAGAGAGTGGTAATTGGTGCAGACTTCAATTGACATGTTGGTGCAGGCAATAGAGGTGATGATGAGGTGATGGGCAGGTTTGGTGTCCAGGATAGGAAAACAGAGGGCCAGATGGTGGCAGACTTTGCAAAAAGGATGGAAATGGCTGTAGTGAATAGTTTTTTTCCAGAAGAGGCAAGAACATAGGGTTACTAATAAGAGCAGTGGTAGGAACACGTAGGCAGACTCCATCTCGTAAAGACAATATAATCTGAAGGAGATCAGTGACTGCAAAGGGTCTGGGTGGTCAGGCAGAGCTTCCAGATGACTGCACAGCTACAGCTAATGTGATCAGGGAGACAGGTACTAGAGTATTTGTTTTGTTTTGAAGAAAAATAGATCAGGAGACTTGGAGGTGAAATGAAGAAGTGCAGAAGTATATACAGAGAACAATGTTAGCAAAGAAGAAGTGGAACACTGAGGGGACTGAAGGGGACAGACAAGAGTACAGGGTGATGCAGCGCAAGGTAAAGGTAGAGGTAGCAAAGGCCGAACAAAGGGCGTATGATGATTTGTATGCTCCATTGGACAGTAAGGAGGGAGAGAATGATTGATTCAGGCTGGCAAAACAGTGAGATGGAGATGCAAAGGATGTGTAGCA
Source organism: Fistularia tabacaria (assembly GCA_901007705.1). Taxonomy (NCBI): domain Eukaryota; kingdom Metazoa; phylum Chordata; class Actinopteri; order Syngnathiformes; family Fistulariidae; genus Fistularia; species Fistularia tabacaria. The sequence goes on along the minus strand of CAAKHD010009710.1, from coordinate 60,572 downwards.
GGTTTGAGTGATTAAGGATAGAGAGGGAAATGTATTGACAGATGCTAGAAGAGTGATGGGAAGATGGAAAGAGTACTGTGAAGAACTGATGAATGAGGAAAATGAAAAGAGGTTAGGTTAGAAGAGGTGAATATCTTGGACCACAAAGTAGGAGAGATTAGTAAAAGTGAAGTGAGAAGGGCATTTAAGAGGCTGAAGAGTGGAATGTCACTTGATCCTGATGATACAACTGTGGGAGAATGGAAGTGTCTAGGGGAGGCAATGGTAGAGTTTCTGGTTAGATTCTTCAACAGGATCTTAGACAGTAAGAAGATGCCCAAGGAATGGTGCCCATTTTAAAGAATCAAGGGAGATGTGCTAAATTGAAGTAACTATAGAGGGATCAGATCAGGTCAGAGGGAGCTGCATTGTGTCTTTGTAGACCGAGAAAAAACGCATTAGACAGGGTGCTCTGAGATGAACAACGGTATTGTATGAGGAAGCCTGGGGAGGCAGAGAAGAATGTCAGACTGTTGCACGACATGTATGGGAGATATGAGACATTGGTGAGGTTTTCTGTAGTTTTGACAGAGAAGTTCAAGGAGGAGATGGGACTGCATCAGGGGTCGACTCTGAGCCCCTTCTTGTTTGCAATGGTGATGGACAGGCTGACAGATTAGGTTAGATAGGAATTTCCATCAACCATGATATTTGCAGATGACATTGTGATCTGTAATGAGGGCTTGGAACAGGTGGAGGAAAATCTAGAGAGGTGGTGGTATGCTCTGGAAGAGGGACGGTGAGGCAACAGGGATTGGAGTTAAAAAAGTGGAGGATTTTAAGTACCTATGGTCAACAGTCCAGAGCAGTGAAGAGTACGGAAAATAGGTGAAATAACTACTAATTCCAAGCAGGTTGGAATGGGTGGAGAAAAGTGGCAGGGGTACTATGCAACCAAAAAATATCAGCCAGAATGAAAGGAAAGGAGTACAAGACAGTTGTGAGACTAGCGATGCTGTATGGTTTGGAGACAGAAGAAAAGACAGGAAGCAGAGCTTGAGGTAGCAGAGATGAAAATGCAGAGGTTCACTTTGGGAGGGACTAGGATGGATAGGATCAGGAATCAGTCTATTAGAGGGACAGTACATGTTAAATGTTTAAAGATAAAGTCAGACAAGATAGACAAAGATGATTCGGTCATATGCAGAGGAGGGATAGTGAATATATTGATAGAAGGATGCTGGGGTGTGAGCTGCCTTCGAGAGGTCTCGAAGAAGACCAAAGAGAAGATTTATGGACATAGTGAAAAAGGACATGAAGTTAATTGCTGTGAGAGAAGAAGATAAAGAGAATAGGCTTAGATGGAGGAGGTTGATTCACTGTGGTGACCCCTGAAGGAAGGAAAGCCGAAAGGAAAAGAAGATGATAAAAACACACTAATAAAACTTATCAGAAACAAAGTTGTAGAAAACCATTTTTGTGATTAATATTGTTCCATACATGCAACATTGACCTGAGTCAAATGCTTTGCTCAGCTAACCCTAAATGCTTTGAGCCTTTTTGTGTTTGATTGTCTGTGACATAAAGATATTTAAAACTTCAGTAATGGTATGGGAATTGCATTTGCCAAACAGATACCAATTATTTATCAATACATTATATTCACAAAATGATAAAAAAATGTTGAAATTGTTATTGGATGCATATCATCACTGTGACTCATCATCATTCACCAAGGAATCATGTCTCCTTGAAACCTACTACTTTAATCATTTCTCTCCATTAAGTAGTTCTTTTACGATCCTGATTGTTAGGACTTGTTTTTATTTTTGCTTTCTCATATGGTGACATTAACAGTCTATCCACTCTTCCAAAAATTAGGTTCTTGCTTGTAAAGACATTTCATTTCCCTTGTACCCACTGGGTATTTCCATCACTCACCTTGAAAATGACTGAAGAGGAAAAGGTGAAAACTCCTTTCTGCCAGCCGTATGTCCTTGACTTCCAACCTTGCCATAAGAAATCATCATTGTGGCCAGACTGCAGTGTCCTGGACTTTGCTTTCAGTCCAGCAGCTGTGTCAGCCAAGCCATAGAAGAAAAATCTTATCTACAAGGATAAACATAAAACATAATTCAACTAAAAAAACAAAGATTAAAAAAAAGATAAAATAAAATAAAAGAATGAACAAAAAAAAACTAATGAGAAGAGCAGTTTTCTATAACCCTTCAACATAGGTAGTGTTTCTTCACTTAGGTCAATATATACATATCATACCGTTAGACACCTTCAACATTTTACATATGTAAAATAAAGACCTCTGAACACCCCTCAGGTTATATTTGAACAACCGACAGTGAAAGAAGCTCAAACAACGTTATTGGACCGCCGGCATGTACTGAACCGTGAGTATGAACTATAAAAATCTGGCTGAAGAGATAAGGTACTTTTATACAAATATAACAGATTTTAAAAATTTATTAATTCCTTAGTCAATTAAGCAGCAACATGAACAAACAATAGGATGAGATATGGATGGTGGATGGATGGGGGTGACAAGGTGTATTGCTCTCATGTAATTTTGTATGTGGTGTTTATTTGTGATGTTGATGTATAACTGTTTGTATTTGTATATGCAGCTCTCCTTTGCTACAAGACAAATTTCTTCTTAGGGAGCCAAATAAAGAGACCTTGAACATATGACCTTAAAATGTTCTAGGTGACTATAATGTGATAATCGCATTATATTTGAGTAATGTTGAAGAAATATTACAAGTCTTGAACATTACAGAAAGTATCTTTCAAAAAAAAAAAACAACAATTTCTATTTAGAAGTGTATTATGTGACTGTAAAATGGCCAAAATAGAATGTCCTTATAAGTTCAAACACTTGGTGTTCAAACAAGTGGTTGTGGATCAGTTGTTAGGGCAGGCATCCCTTGAAGTGGGAGGCTGGTGGTTTGGTTCCCTATGTCTGCATGCCCAAGTATCCTTGGGCATAACACTGATTTGTCAGTTGCTCCTGATGATCTGGTTAATACCTTACCGTACAGATGTATGATTGAGTGTTTGTAAATAGGTGAAAGCAATCCAATGTAAATTGCTTTGAAACCACAAGGGGATGAAAGCGCTATCTAAGAAGAGACGATTAAACTATATCTTAAAAACATACATGTGAGCACCTTCATGTAACTTACAGTGCAACTAGTGCTGGGTAGCAATGTTTTGGACAGAATTTCTGAGGTTTGCCCCTTCTCGTTGAGGTAAGCTCCAGGGATTATATAATGACCTGTGAAATAACATTGGATGGTGAGACGGATGTTTAACAGTATGGGTGACTGATTACAAGATAATTTGTTGGATAATTTCTTTATAGAATTAACTGATGAAGAACACAACTGTCACATATGATTCCAGCAAGTTAAAAACATTGTTTGGAGACACATTGCTAGGTTTGGCTAACAGATTTTTTTTGTTGCTTAACGCACCCATACCATCCATCCATTCATCCATCCATCATCTACTGCTTATCCTACACTTGAGGTTTTGAGGGATGCTGGAGCCTTTCCTGGCTGTCATTGGGTGAGAGGCAAGGTACACCCTTGACTGGTCATCAGTCAATCACAGGGCCATTTATACCATAGAGACAAATAACAAATAACCACTCACACCCTCATTCACACATTAGGGCAACTCTCCCCAATTTTCACCATCTGCATGTTTCTGAACTGTGGGAGGAAACCCAGACTGACACGATGAGCTAAACATGGATTTTGCAAATGACCCACTAGTCTTATGCAACATCTAGTTTTTATACCTGCGGCATTGTTTAGGGTATGGTCCCTGGGAGGTCCATGGTCAGGCCAGGCTTCCTGTCCACTGTGACGGGTCCACTCAGCTCCAGGTGTATCCATCTCACTGTTTGTCCATGCACATAGGCCTTGCTCAAAGCTGCAACGTTCCTGAACACCGTATTGTTCTAGAATCAATGTAATTTTTAGGTGAGGAACAAAAAGAGAGGTGGGGAAACAGCACTAGTTCTTAACAAAAAAAGATTAAAAAGTCATCGTATTCATGAAAACTGAGTTAAGAAAAATCAATTACGTCAAATTATAACATGCAAGAGAAAAGTAACATTTCACCTGAAAAATAAAAACTGAAAGGTCTGACAACCTTTAAAATTCATACAGATGAATACATCCTTTTTTGTTTTGAAATAAGACCAAAAACATAATTCTATTTACCCACCACGAACAACCGTTAAAATTTCGGATATCTCACCACAAGAATTCTCATCAGACCTGTCCCCACAGTCATCGCTGAAGTCACACACTTGGTTCTTCTCTACGCACGCGTTGTTATTGCAAGTGAATAAATTCTCGGGACAAAGGAGTGATGGCTCTGAGAAAAAAACAACAATAAAAAGAAAAAGAGAAAAGAAACATGCTTTTCAAACCATACTGAATTGAAAGCTCTAGATTTTGGGTCAGGCAGCAATTCTACCAGGTAGAGTGCATCCGGTGAAGTTAATGTCATCAATGGCAATGTGACCAGGATTGCTGAAGGTCCTGGAGGCCTCAAAAACAATGGTGAAGTCTTGATGGCTTCTACCAATTCGTACTTCGCCATGTCGCCAAATATTTCCAGTGTTTCCTGGATACTGCCATAGGGTTGTGGTCCTTTGGCTTGTCATCAGTAGCACATTCAGCTCTTTAATGTCTGGAACAGTATGTAGAGTTTAGGAACACAATCAGATATATGAGTGATGATACACATTTCTAGGGAGCATAATCTTGTGACTTGTTGTGGCTGGACATGCACATGGATATTTCTTAAAAAATTACCCTCTTTATACATGTTGTGGTAGAAGTGTAGCGTGCAAGTGGCACTAGCCTCCTTCATGATTGGACTCTGCAGGACAGCAGGGCTTATTTTATCTCCTTTGTCATTCTTTACAGCCATGAAAAAACCTGCAGAATTGAAACAATAATTAGGGACAGTCTACATTATATCTCTTTGTTTAATTACACCTTTAGTATTCGAAAACAGCATGAACAAAAATGCTGTTCTTGTTTTGGAAAGTGTGTGGAGTTGATAGGGAGGGCGCTTGTTTTTCACTGCTGTATGGATCATGAATCGTTTTGATAATTGCTTTTACTTATTTGGTCAGACCTTTACTGTACCCTGCTACATTAATCTCAGAGGTCTAATGCTAAAGGTGAATCCCAGTATGTCCTACTAGTATGATATAGCAGTGTTTCTGTTAACCTTCAATGATGAAGTTGTGTGCACCATATTATATGAAGGCAGTAAAGGAATGTTTTAGTGTGTGCCTCACCAAGCTCAGTGCCTAAAGTGTGGTCAACTGAGGGTCCAGTGCTCCTTTCTCTCACCCACTGGTACTGGCCAGCGCTGATGTCCTTCCAATCACATGTGCCATTTTCAAATGCGCAGCCAATAAACCCCAGACTTGTTTCATTCACTACGAGGTAATATGAGATTTTGATTTTTTTAAAGCATAGTTATTAGATATTCATTTTTCAGAGATAGAATATAGAAAAGGGACAAAAAAAAACAATATTACCTTTACAAAGGCCTGGCTTGAGACTGATGTCATCAATAGCAATAAATCCTCCTCTGCTGGGTTGAGCTTTGAGCAGCAACTAAGAATAATATAGATTAAGAAACAAGTGAAAATCATTGATAGAGTATGCCATATAGTTGTCAGCATGGTTCCTTTTTTCAGAAATCTATTCCCAGTTACCTTGAAATGTTTGGGCCCCTCCAATGTCTTGGAGAATCTAGTCCAAGTGTGTCGACTGCCATTACTTTCGAAGATGAGATCTTGTGATGTACCTGAATGGATGAACACCTTCAATGACCCAGGGATGCTGAGAAAGAACAGGCAAATGATAAGTCTATGATTTAATAAATTTCAAAAAGTCACATGACTATTCACAAGTGATTCTTGGCTCATGTCTTTTCACAAGGCTGTGCAATGATTCAATAATGGAATTGGCTGAATGCAAACTTTGTTATAGTTTTGGAAATCAAATATTTTTTTCATAATGATGCTGATTTTCCAAGAAGATTATGTAAAAAGACATTATAAAAGCTCTTTTTTGTGTGTACTTTCCTTGAAAGATTTATATACAATGTATTTAACCTCCTGTCAATATCCACTGAAGCACATTGACATTATGCCTTTTTAGCCAACAGACAACAGCTTATGTCAAATAATATTCTTCTTGCACAAAGCAAAACTGGTGATTCATATCTACATGACATTTGTGCACACTTTCAGAGGAAGTAAGTTAGGAAACAACCAGCCATGTATCCTCTGAATTGACACACATTTCATGGTGTGAAAAGAGCTGATGTTTGTTTTTTTTATTTATGAATTAATATATGTAATTCAACTAACCTACTATCCATATGGTACCAGAGAGTGAGACAGGAAGTCCTGTCTCTCACTTGAATCCGTTCTGATGCAACCTGAGCTAGACTTGATTGATGCTGTGGTAAGCTTAACAGGAAGCGGCCTGAGAGAAGATGCAAACGAAATACCTTTAAAATATGAGAATGACTAGTTTAGGTACTGTTATGTAAAGAAATGAAAATTTGTTTACATGGATGAATTGATTTGTCACAAATTTTCACTACAACCTTGGCATAACCCTTTACAAGGTTGTCATGGTGAAAGTGTGAAGACATAATCTGATGACAAAGTCAGCAATCACACAGCAACATTAGCATTTGATTAAATTCTAGATGTGTCAATTAGGCTAAGTGTGATACTAAATTTCTTGTAGCTTTGCTCTGATCCTAAACCATTTCTGAGAAAATAACAAATTTAGTGGGTATATGTGCCACAACGTTTTAATCTTAATCCTGAAATGCAACTTTTTTCAAATGATCGTGCTGGAAATGAAGCATGTAGTTTCTAAGAGTGTCTTTAGTAGCTGCTTACAGATATTTGAAATAGTTAATTGCAGTGATGAGTCAAGGAGTAAGAAAACAGTACAGTTAAGAATGATATTTATTTTTCTTTTTATGTTGCACTTTTTTTTACTGTCTGGAGAAACATCAACTGTCATTTAATGGCTTTTTCATTTGACTGGATAAACCTGCCACGTACTTAATGTCATGTACTTAATTGCTTAATTTCTTTGCATATATTCTAATGGGTTTCAGATACAAATTAAGGTACACTTTTATCCATTTAACGGACCAAAGCAATTGTTGTTTAATTTTCTTTGATTAAGTTCATACCATCCGGTGTGTCTGTGGTGTGGTCTGTAAGTGGACCTTGGAAGGCTCCACTTGCCAGCACCCATTCATGTCCATCTTCTGTAGGAATGTTGACCCAGTTGCACTGTCCAGATTCAAAGTCACAGGTTCCTGAAGGAGTGCAGGCGCCATTCCTCATAGAAAAATCATCTATTTTTATTGTATAATTTGTGCCTGGCATGTGGACTGCCTTAAATGCTACCTGGTAATGTAAATTGATTACTTTTAGGTTATGGTCAGCAAGTAATGACCATTAGAAGTCACTGAGACTTTTGTAATGTCATACTGGGCCCTCTGGGTCTTTGCCCAGAGAGAAATGGCTTACACGGAACATTGCAGGCGAAGAAACAGTGACCTCAGCAACCTCCCAGCCCACAACGGATGATCTAGATTGCTGCCATAGGGCCTGACCTTGCTCCCCATTCTGCATCACATGAACTGACAGGATGCTTGAAGAGTCTGCTGTTAGCCAATACCTGGACAAATATGTAATATTCACATCTGCATTTTTTGTTCTCACAAAAGGCAATTGAGAACAAGGGAGGATCAATAGGCATCAGAATAAACCTCTTAGTAGAAATCTGAAAGCAGTAAAAAAAAAAAATAAAACCTTTTCTCTGCAAAAAGATCTTTGGAATACAGAGACAAACAGGGTGTGTTTTTTTTTCATAATTTTATTTTCAATTGTATTTGGTTTCATGAAAGAGTATTTTATTTTACCGTTATTCATAAGAATTGATCAATGAATAACAACAAAGTTGTGCAAGGCCTATCAACTTCGTCTAATGGAAAAATTGGACTTACCAGAACCGAACACATATCTCTGATGCTGAGGACAATTCTGATGTGAGCAGATGAGCTTCTTCACTATGTGTGGAATTTGAACTCTTGACAGTCATGTAGAAACCTGCAATGAATCAGATCAATGTCTAAAGCAGCAAATGGGTTCTTTTGCAGACTTATGTTAATTATTACTCCTAATGGATCCATGTTTCTGCAACCACATCACATTTTAATAGCAGGAACAGGACAAGCATTATGGAAGAGTGATAACAGGATAAATAAAAAAATAAAAAGGTAAAAAAATGTGGTTCACTCCATATGGCCATTGGCCAATACACAATCTAATTGGAAAAAGGTTTACTAAATCCTATGGCATGGGATTTTTTTGAAGTACAACATGTCTGTTGATGGACATAATCAATTAAATCAAACCCTTTTTTTTCTCTTCTTCTAAGTACATTCTCAATTTCATTCAAAATGTCTATGAGGGTGACCCTTTCCCACATGTCATGTATTTCTGGAAATATGTCCACCTTGTTAAATTAATTTAAATCCACAATGGATCGGCACTATCAAAGTCTACATTGCACGTTTACCACTTGGTCACTTGAGCCATTTTGTGGCTCAAGTTGCCTGTTTTGTGTAGCATGTACCTTCACTGCCCATTCTTGATGATTCTCTCTCACTCACATTGTCTCACCTTGAAGCTGCTTGCTTGCACCATGTCACTCACCATTTTCAGTTCCATAGGTATGATCAACAGTTGAGCCTCTTTTACGCTCCCAGCGACCCATGTAACCTACATCGTTCTCAAAGCTGCACCAGCTGGACTCAAACCCACATACATCTAAAACAATGCAAAAAAAGCTGTTTAATCTTTAACATGTTTTAAAGGGCCAAGCTCTGAATAGAAAAGAAAAAAAGAAGTAGGGGAACTTTATTGTCATCATACATAATGTATCATGACTTTCTGTTTGGCCTCTCTCAGTTGAAAAATCAGACATATAGAACAACAGTGTAAATTTTTTTTTGAAGAAGTATACATTGTTTCCTAAAATGGTGTAAAACAGCACTAACAATTCCAAACACCATAAGGTGTCAGTGCTGCTCAAAATGGTACAGTAGTAGATATTATAAAATAAATAATACACAAATACATAATATCAGCCCTATGTGCATGTATAACTGTGTTTTTAATGTTTTAAGCTCTATGTTATCTGTTGAAGCGTCCTAGCACTTCTGTGCCAGATTAACAGACAGGTGTGCGGGTAAAAGCTGTTCCTGATTCAGTAAGTTATTGCTTTCATTTTTTTGAATCCCTCCTCGTTTTTTTTATTTTTGTATACATATCGCAAAAGCACCTCTGTAAATTAATTTTTAAAAACATCCCAAAAGACATGACAGAAGAAATGGGCACAGTTTTGGGGTTTACATACTTTGAGAACCGCAGGGCCCATATGTCACTGTAATATCATCAATGGCAATAAATCCTTGACTGTTGCTGTTTCTGTGACCTGTGAACATCACCTGTGGGCAAGAGCACAAACTTTGTTAAATTAACATGTTCACTTGAAAGAACACATTTATCAGCAGGCTGAAAATACTGAACATGTAAAATCTTGGACACATGATTAAAATCATATACAATATATCATATTCAGTTTAAGTATTTTTCAAAGTTAGCAAAAATATACCCAAATCATGTCATTCTTGTTGATGGTTACTTGTACATTTATCCATTCGGGATTCTGGGTTCTACTTTGAGTCCAGACCAACTGTTTGGAGGATTTCTAGAACAAAGGATGTTCCCATTTAATATACTAGATTGCACACATGTTCTTGTATAAAATGTAAACTGAAACACTGTTGAGGGCTACGTACTGTCTCAACCAGCAGATCAAGAGTTGACACTGAAGGCCCCAACATGTAATGCCAGAATCCAACACAGATGTTTGAAGTAAAATTACTGACAGCAACAGCAATGGTTGCGCTCTCACCATCTTTTAATCCAGCTCCTTTCAAGAGTAAATAGTTCCCTAAAGGAATGAAACCACAGAGCATCTGTCAGGCTGTATTTCAAATCCATTAAACATCAACACATCTGCATTAGTCAGTTTGTAAACAAACTTGCAATGTTACAGGATCACAGCAGAATTATTTATGATACATATTGAATTTTGCTTATCTATTGGTTATTTTGTCTTACTTTTTTTTTAGATTGTTTTCAAGTTAGTATGATTACAGTTTCAGGATAGAGAAAAATGAAAAATAAATAAATAGAGTTAATCACACTAAAAAAAGAAGAAAATACCAGATATTTTCAATACCTCCATTATTTCCAACAGAATGATCATACTGAGGTCCATCCCATGGCTCAGCCACATTCAGTCCATTACTGAGAGTCCAGTTAAAATCATTATTGACATCCTGGATCCAGTCACATAAACCTTTTTTGCAGAAAAAGACCCAATATATATAAAACAAAGACAACTAAATGTATACATTATGTATACATGTATACATTAGTTTAACATTTTTTGTATACATTACATTTATTTGTTAGTCCTTAACGTTATTGACTGACCCATTGTTACCCCCACTGATCCATTCTATAGGTATTAGGATGTATTTCATGTGTTGGAAACTTTTTTTTTTGAGTGCTTATAGCTGAATGTAAATATTGCAGTTAGCATAAATCATTACTTTGCAGTTTCAAATGAAGCTTAAAAATTCTTAGCATCTATCATTTAGACATTTAAAGCCTACTGTGGGACATAAAATTCTACATTACAGAAGAATGCAAGACGAAAAAAATAAATTATTAAGCTATGCGAATTCTCCACAAAGACATGTCTTACCACAGAATTTTAGCAGATCTTTCATGATAATATATCAGACTTGGTTTATGATTTTTCCATGGTAAGTGATCTATGATACTGTGAAAAAAACTGTCTATTGTCAATCATGACTAGCAATTAAGATTCTTTGGTTTCATTTCACCTTTTTCAAAAGAACAGGCCATGACAGAGGCAGGGGGAGGGGCAGTTGAGGTTGGAGGGATCGGAGAGGCAGTTGATATTGTGTCAATGCAAGACCTGTTCCTTATGATGCGTATATCATCCAGGGAAAAACTTTCCTCCTTTGATGGAGGACAGCAAGCTTGCAAAATTATCTGTTTCAAAGTATATTTATCAATGAAAAATGTCAAATCATGTATATCATATCCTAAAGAATTATATAAGATACAAACGACAAAATGGTTACTTTACCGTGTGAGTGTCTGTTGCACTGTAGCTAATCTTTTCCTTGATCCATGATGAATTCATATACCCGTTGTTTTGCCAAATCAGACGTAGGCCTGAAGTCTCATTTAGAAACACTGTCAATGTAATGACTGAAGGTTCTGAGAAAATAAAATATATCATGAAAAGAAAAGAAAAAAAAAACAGGTTATTTGTGGGGGTTTTAAGGGAATATCTTGAATAATAAGGTCATTAAAGCCCAATCAGGCATACAAGATCATTGCTGCAATAGAAGAAGAAGTGTCAGAACCTTGGTCTAGTTTCTTTAAGCCTTCATATTTGTACATCCATAATCTACTGAACAATTTGTGTTCAAGTTCCTCTATTCACAGACACATGGCAAAAGAGACCCACTCGTATCCCTAAATAATTACAATTCTATTAACAGTTAAGCAGTCTTGATTCCTTGAGTTACCCCAATAGATTTTGATTACTGTATATCCATAAAGCATATAAGGATATAGTAACATAATTGGCATTATAACTGAGTGCATATAGAGTTTAAAATTTGGCAATTATAACCCCCATTTACTTCATGTCTATTTACTTTTTTAGTACAGTTCCATGGGTAGGGCCATTATCAATAGGAATGATCAGGTATTCTATGTCAAGTTTTGTCCAAGCTGTAAACGTCACTGTACATGACAGTGTAAAGATACAGGATGCAGAAAAATAAAATTAGCAAGGTACCTGATGACGTGATAAAAAATGGCACACCTATCTAGTTTGAATGACAGATAAATGATGCAGCAATCATTAATAAAACGAGACAATGAGATATCAATTTTCTGATTATAATCAGAGTGTCTGATAAATTATGTGTAATATTTAAGTATTAACATGATATATTTTGACATTAGAATCATCGTTAACATAAATGTTAAAAGTCACTGACCATAACCACCAACCACATAATGAATGAGCTCAGATGGTGAGAGAATTTAGTATTTGGCTGGTTGGATTAAGATACAATAAAAAAAAACAAACAAACATAAGAGCCAAAACAAATTTACGTCATCAAGTACCTTAAGAGAGTGAGGGAATATCCAAATTTGACCACCAGGTTTCCCTTACAAGCACAAAATTGTAATTATATAGAAAACCAAGTCTTTTATGCAAAAATATGACGTATGCAGGGAATGCAGATCTGGATATTCCAAAATGTATACAGAAATTGAAAATTGATTGCAGAAACTGTAACATTGTAATTGTAATAACATGTAATTGTACTAATTTATGTTGATCGGTAGAGTTCAAGTTTTCTTTGAACGTGTAGTAGAGTATCCCTTTGAGGGATGCACATCGTTAGAACAAGTTTAACAAACCAAAAAGACTATGGAATCAATCTGGCTGAAAAAAAACAAAAACAGTTTTGATATACTGACACATTCATCAACATCTTCCTCACTTTCTATTGTCCAGCCTGAAGTATAGTGCCAGAACTCCAGGCAAGCTTCTTCTGTGGCCCCCATGGGCTCACTCTCAAGTTGAGCAATTTCCTCTTTTTCAGAATTAAAAGCCATAAAGAAAGCAAAGTGACCTAAAGAAACAGAAGATACAAGCTCTTATACCCAAGAGGTTCCCCCAAACAACACACATTCCAAGTATGCAACTCTATAATTTCAAGTATAACATCATTTCTAAATGTACCCATTGTTATTTTAAAGGAAACATTGGACAATGATCCAAACCATGGGTTATTTTTTCTCAATTTGCAAACATGTGGTCCTAGTTTCATATTGCAAATTTTCAATATTACAGCATAATGATGTATGAAACGGCAGTCAATCGAACCAGGGGTTCTTCTTACTGTGAGGACAAAGCACTAACAACTGTGCCACTGTGCCACCCCATTATTGTTCCTAAAACAAGAAATATCACACACAGCCCAGACACCCATAATTCTATATGATAACAGTACTATTTGTGTAGTGACTCACCCGAAGAAGACTGTGTTGAATGATCCTTGTTTGGGATAAAACGTCCCTCACTAGAAGCAGACAGCCAGTCCCAGTCCACTGCAGATTCTGTTGGGGGATTGTTGACCCATCCACAGAGGTCCATCTCAAAATCACAGAAATCTGAAAAAGAACAAACCAGACACACATATGAAGTTGCCTGTGATACAAGCAAATCAAAAGAATTAAAAAAAAAAAAAAAAAATGAAAATAGAGAATATCAACTTATTGACATGGAGGTGGACAGGCCCCATTAAGGACAGTTAGGTCATCAATAGCAATATCCCTCCTTGGTCCGTCCCCAGCCACCGCTTCAAAAATCACCTGTCCTCGCAAAGACAAACGGACTCAAACTTATATGACAGTGTTACATTTATACATAGGTAGAGAGGTTTTCTATAAACATATTATGTTATCTCAATATAATGAGCTAAATATAAGTTTACATGTATGAATAAGAAGCTAAACAAGCTGTTACACATGCATTTATACTTATACATCATTCTGATTGAGCTTCTTATTGAGAAAATTTAAGAAATATTACAATAATCATTTAATGGACCAAATCCATTGACTTAAATCACGTTTTAAAGACACTTTGGGAATGGTGGTGACTGATAGTTGATCAATTTCAACAAAAACTACCTGACAGGTACCTGATAAGCCTTTTTAGGACAATGAAGATCCACTCTTCCGTGCCTCCAGTGGGGCCCTTGGTCTCCACTTCTGTTCCACAGTTCGATATGGTTGTCAGAGGTTCTAAGGTAAACACTGAGTGTACCCACATTTCTTCCTTCCATGTAGTACCAGAACATTAAGCATTCACCATCAGGAGGGGTGGGTTCCATCATTGCAGTCATCATTTGCCCTATTGACATCGACGGGTGACTCCATAACTGGGCACTCAGGTAATAGCCTACACAGTGAAATTTTATTTGAGAGTGTTTATGCATGAAGCTTGTAAAATGTCACATCTAATAAATGCAAGCAATAGGAAACTGCAGAAATGATCTTGTAATAAAACTGGTCAATCAAATTTCCTTTTCCTTAATAATTCGTTAATAAAAACATGTACTACACATATTCAATTCATACCATCTTATTTAATACTTTTGTCAACAGGTTGTTTTAAATACCATCAAATATTAGATTGTAGATGAGATGTCTTTTGAAAAAATGACATTATCATCAAGTATCCATATGTTGGTTAAAGACACATTTTGGCCATGGTAATGTAAATCTAGTCAGTGAGTTTTAAACCTTGATCCGTCTCCAAAGTGTGATCTGTATGGGGGCCTGAAGAGTTGTCAGGCTGGGAGGTCCCTTTTATCCGGATCCAGCTGAAGTCTGCTGTAGGATCTGGCTGCATACCGCAGAGGGAGCCCTGGAAGGTGCACTCTCTCTCAGCTGGACAAGAGCCATTGCCACTGCTGGAGACCACGATGTCATCAATGGATATGGTGCCTTGCTTTCCACCAACCTCAGCTTCTATGATAAACTGGAGTATGTCAGGAATTACTGGTACTGTAAAGCCGAACATGGAGGCTTTTTATCAGGAAATATAATGCCAAACACAAAATATTATTTGATATGGTATTCAATTTGTGTTTCATATAGAAACATAAAAAATAAGGAAACATTCTTGTTGGGCAATTATTTGGAATTTTTGAAAAACATGGGAATGCAATAAATTCACAAGTAATCCAAAGTGATGCAATGTACAGACAAAAACGAAAAAGTGAGAGAGAGAGAAACCTGAATTGGTTTGTCACTGCTGAAGGTGAGATCTGCGAATCTCCATTTGTTTCCTTGGGTTCCACTTCTTACCCATGTGATTTTCTCTGGCTCACCAGGGTGCTTTACAATAAATCTCAACGATCCTGGTATTAAAGAAATGTCATCAAAAGATTAGAATACTAAAGCTCCTTGTGTGCTACTGAGATATTACAACAGTAAACAGCCACCTGAAATTCACCATGGATTTGTAATTATTCTATGGATGTTAGAAAATCACGGCTATTTTGGCAATTTTTTCATCTGGATTCACTTGGAAAAATACATATTTTTTTTATGTACCGATGCTGTTGCCAAAAATGTGGTAGTGGAACGTGACACAAATGACTTGACCAGTAGGCTGTGGAAAGCTGATGAGTCTTGCTTTTGATGATATATTTAGACTCTTTTGACTTGCTATGAGCATATAGTATCCTGTGGATGAGAGCATCAAGTAAATATCCTATTTTTCTCTTTTTCATATATGAAAATCATCATACATATAATTTCCGGGGTAAGTATACAGGTGTAATCAGTTGCCCTCTTTATCTCATACCGAGAGATGAGAAATGATTAATTGCAATGAATCAATTTCTGCATTGTTAGAGAAACAATTTCATTTGAATCATGTCCTGTACTTCTGAGGGACTGTCTTGGAGTGAAAGGAATGGCTGGATTCTAAATTATGTTAGGGTTACTGCTTAAACTGAAGTTGATCACTTCGAATATAATGTTAAAAATACAGTAAAATAGAAACAAATACATGCGCAGGAAGACAGACAGACCGACAGGCAAACAACCACACACCGTTCCCGAACGGGCCTCCATATGCCTCACGGCTTCTTTTCCACAAAAGGCTGGTAGTGTAGTCATGGTACCATGAGCAGGTGCCCCTTTCAAAATCACAAGACAACTGGTCTGATCCTATAGGAACATCTGCTTCTCTACAATTCTCAAAGACAATATCATCCAACATAACATTGTTGATTCCAAAAAATGGAGGGCTGAATGAAAACTGCAGCTGTTGAAAAACAAAAAAAAAGCTTTACTCTCAGGAATGAGACATTAAGTTTAAAAGAACATGTTACATACCATTCCCTGTGCATCATGAATGTAAGTACACAAGTACAACCACCCAGTACATTGTTACAGTGTTTGACACTGCTTTGAACCCAGAACCAAAGCAACAAAAACAAAACTTTTAGAGCCTTATTCAAATTTGTTGTCTATGAATTATTTTTTTCTCAAGACAATTAAATTTAGCAATGAGCAAATGTAACGGTTACAATGGTCATAAATGCCAATAAATGGATACAATAAATATATTTTTGTAAATTTACATTCATTATTAAACAATAAGGATTGCGGGAAAAGTTATTGTGCACAACTTGAACAATGTTAGTTATCAATGCATGTTATCAAATATATTTGGAATTGACTTGGCAGGTATAACCACCATTTGTCGTTTCATAATCATCAACAGGGCCCCTAAATTCCAAATAAAATTTTAAATTTTCTTAATTTATTAAATTATAAATTTTCTTTGTCTGACTAAACAGTTCAAGAACTTTTCACTTCACTACATTTTTTATATAGAAGATGTACTTAACCTTATATCCTCCAGGCTGATTACCAATGAAAGCTGTGGCATTCTCCCATCCAGCTGTTGTAATTTTAGAAATATCCAACAAGTAATTCACAGCTGTGCCTCGCACCAGTTGAACTTTGAGATGATGTGATAATGTTGCTCCGTGCTTGTCATAAATATGATACCAAAACCTGGAATACCGTACACAAAGAAGGAGCTGCTCATATACCACATACATTTTCTCAAGTAATACAAACAAAAACTGATTGGTGAGATTCTTACTGTACCTGAGCTGGCATCCTAGAGCTGCACCTCGGTCAACAGAATGCTCTAAAATAGCTGTTTGTAAGAAACCACCTTGTTCCCCATCTATATGCATAACATGCCCTGCATCCAGCATTGGGTAGAACATTTAATTAAACACATTCATCAAAATAATAACAAGATTGAACGTGGAATTAATCTTCAAAGTACCAAAAGGGCTTCCTGAGGTATGGTCCAGTCCAGGTATCAAAGTAATATTTGCCCTTTGTCGCTTCCAACAGTAGTTGGTATCACAGGTGCTGTTCCAGCCACAGGAGTGTTTCTCAAAGGTGCATGAACCTTTAAGTAGTAGTAACCACATAAGAAGAAATAATATTTGACATTTTTTAAATGCGATAGTTTTCCTGTTCAAAATTGTATTTCATTAATTTTGTGGTGCAATTAAAAATCCCTGCACATTCTGGAATTTCATTCTAAATGCAACACTGAAACAGCTCGGAAGCAACAAAAAACAAATCTGCTTACCAAAATACTCTTCATCTGAGCCATTATTACAATCCATCTTGAAATCATAGACTAATTCACTAGGAACACATTCTCCGGATTTACATTTGAAGTTTCCATCAGGACAACTTTTCAAAGTGACAAACAATACTGCAAAGAAGTTAGATTAAGAAGAGTCAATGGGAGTGGTGTTTAAATACAATTCATTTAAACTGTTTTGTATCTCTTGGGTCTTTTCACACATATTCACCCCTTTTTGAAGCAAGAAATATGTCATATGGAATATATAATACTGAAGATCCTTACCTGAAAGCAGTATTTGATTCACTGTCTTGAGAAACATGGCAACGAGATGGCAAGACTTCTAAAGAATCATTACGGCCTCAGCTAAACCGTTGATTCACGACATGGAGATGAATTACTTGAGAGCAACTTTTATAACAGCAGGTGAGCTAAGGCGAGTACACCCGTGTCGCGTAAAGTCCATGGTGTTGATTGCATTTATCGATCTCACCAATTTTCACACCATAACACAGCAGATGTTTAGAAAACAAGACATGATGGTTTGGCTACATACTGGGATGTCCTGCTAAAAGTGCCATCCCGTTCAATTAATAAAACAAGAATACACACGTATATCGACAAGTTGTGGAAGTTTGAATTGGAATGTCATTTTTATAAAGACAACTTTCATTCACTCTGATGGCATACAATTCTTTGTAATTTGTCCTTGTACAGTTTCCACAAATACGTGTATTATTATATTTTTACATTAAAATGTCTGTGAATTGAAACAGACTTGTTTTACTTTGTGAAACATATTTAATGTCAAGGATTCACCTTATCTTATCTGACCTAACAAGTAAGAGATAAACACAAAAGAAACTCCATGAGGCAGTTTCGGTGTACGAGGTCAGCAAGTACTCTGCCAAACATGGATGCATTTTAAATTACCAAAAAAATGAGATGGATCATTGTCTCCTTAGCGTTGATTTTAAATTTTGATGGATCAGTACTTTACTGCTTTGTTTTATTATCTCCCACTTATTGCCTTGAATGAAGATACTATTACATGAAGGGCAGCTGGTATTTGAGATTGAAGACACTCAATGACTACTCAGGTCATCTCCCTGGGACAATAAGATGTTAACCAAACTAACAGTGATGAATAAAACTGAAATAAATAAACCACAGAAATCTTCCCTTTTTGTGGGTTTGTTTTTCATTAAAGTTACAGATTTTTGAAAAATCAACTGCGACTCAAACACACCAAATTCTGATATCCACAATTTAGGGGTTCCATCTGACAATCATTATGTATTCATCAAAATTATATTTGGGCCCTATGTCTACTTGAGGGGTCCCAACAACCCATCAGATATTAGAATAACATTTGCATGAATCTACCAACAACTGACTACGACCAACAATAATTCTGTCTAGTTTAGTCCTGGCCCAATGCTTATTCTACGTCTTTTACTCACAGCATGAGGAAACTGACAAAGGTGTCTCGCAAATGTGCTGATCTCTGGCCAATAAAACTTGACACTGACACAGAGAGATACATAGCACACAATCAACACTCCTGACCAAAGGTTTGCACGTACTCAGGAAATGGAATATCTCAAGAAACAATTGCAGGGACAACTGGGTTCACAAGTGAATGTGTGAAAACCATATAATATTCATGCATAGTTACCTTGATGGCCTCCGTTTTCTATGTTTGAAAATCCCTCTGGGAGAAACGCTTTGCATATTCAGAGATAACAATAATAATAATTTGGGACAAAGCCATGAACAATCATCTTTATCAATCAAACAAACATAGTATTGAAAAATCAAGAATTTTTGATTGAAGAAAGATGATTGCAAGCAGTTCAGTAACACGGTTATGTTTCAACACAATCCTGCAACCACCTACCTTAGAGGAAGTGAAAAAACAACATGCGATGGTAGATATTAAAAAGTTTTGAGAGGAAAATCTGATTGCATTCCCAAAACAGATTTTTGTCTTGCTATACCTTGTTGTAATCTAACTGTTTTTTTGATAATGACAAATAAAATTATTGATTGACTGATTAAACTGCGGATGCACAGATTGTTCTCTTAATCAGCTTCAGTGCAATATAGCTTTTATCGAATTAAGTGAGGTGTAACCTCTTTTCATATGGTATTAACACAGTGGACTGTCGCTTTTACGCTTTGATTTCACTTCTATTCTATCCCCATTTTGTAGTGACCTGAGCAATAACGATTTGGTCTTGTCATTCAGAAATGTGCCGCTTTAGTCAGATGTTATTAAACTATCTGCCATACCGGCGGGGTTATCTTTATGAGTCCGACCAAACATCTTATGAGAGCTTTTAAAATTTTGATGCAATTATGCGAAGAGCAATCGAAAAGGAAATTAACAAAATGAACCTAATCGAAAAGGAAATCGAAAAGGAAATTAACAAAATGAACCTAAGGAAGACTCAAAACACTTTATGTCACACACTCTCAACCAGCTCAGTGCAATATAGGTTCTTAATATACAAAACTAAGACTTTCTCCGCAATCACGAATTCTGAGATGTACAGGTTAAACGAGATACGTTAATTACATTGTATAATGTTTTGGTGTGATTGGACATATTAACACGGACATTTAATCCACATTGAAATGAAAAAAATGACTTTTTTCTTACCCATATAAAATGGTAACCATAGAGATCTATTATATGTTAGTTATTTGGAAGCTTAAAAACTATTCACATTTGCCAATGCGAGAGAGCCCTTCAGTTTCTCAGAGGTTACCCTTTTTGTGACCTCTCAGACTATTTCACCCCTTACTCTTGGAGTTATTTTTGTTGTTCGACCACCTCTGGGTCAATCTTGAATGTCCTCCATTTGTCTGACTGTGGGGTGGCACAGTGGCACAGTGGTTAGCGCTTCTGCTTCACAGCAGCAACTCTTATTTGATTCCAACAAGGGGACCTTACTGTGTGTTGAGGTCAGCAGCCTGCCGAACACAGTGTGGATGGCCTACTGCTTCCATCACCCGAGCCACCGGATGGAACCTTCCGAAAGTCGCTCACCAAACTCCCACCATGCCCGAGTTTTTGCCTTGGCAACAACCACAGCTGTATGCTGCTTGGCCTCACAGGCCAGACTAGCTCAGTCAGACTCCTTCTTCAGCTTGACAGCATCCCTCATCACTGGGGTACACCAACAGGCTCGGGGACTACCGCCTCAACCATTCCTCAGTCTCACTGTCACTGCTCACATGTGTGCTGAAGTCCCTTAGCAAGACAAGGGAGTCTCTGACAGGAATGCTCTCTTGCTGCCACTCTAAGGACCCCCAAAAAGGGTGGGTAGACTGAACTGCTGTTGGGTGAATAAGCATACACAATAGTCAGAGCCCGTTTCCCAACGTGAAGGTGGAGAGAGGCCGTCTCATTCACTGGGTTGAACCCCAATATACAGTAAACCATGTCGGGGGGCAATCAGTATGCCCACACCCGCCCGGCGACTGTCACCGGGGAAACTCCAGAGTAGAAAAGAGTCCAACCCCTCTCAAGAGACCTGGTTCCAGATCCCAAGCACTGCGTTGAGGTGAGTCCTACGATCATGCACTATTTCAGGCTCCTTCCCCACCAGAGCCATCTTCTACCAAAGTTCCCCACTTCTGCCACCTCCTTGCTCAAATCGCACCCCAGCCCCTTGGCCCCCCGATGAGCCCAAGGGAAGGGGGATCCACATTGCCCTTTCAGTCTGGACTTAGCCAGATCCTTATGGCTGCCGTCTCACCAGGCGCTCTCTATCAAGCCCCGTCCCTGGGCCTGGCTTCAGGGAGGAGCCCCTGTGACCCATGTCTGGGCCAGGGAAAAAACTGATCCATTTTTCTTTTTCATCATTGTGGTCTACTGAGACATCCTTTGTCTTGTCTTTGTCCCTCACCCGGGATCTGCTTGCCTTGGGTGACCCTACCAGGGGCATAAAGCCCCTGAAAACTTCACTGGAACGTGAAAACCCCTCTACCACGATAAGATGGTGGCTCGAGGAGGGGATTTTTTATCATGAAATCACTTATTCTTATTTGGTCAACTCAAGACCTCAACAACAGAATATTCATTCATCATCATTCATATTACTCAAACATTGAGCACTCTGAGGTTGGACGAGATATCAATTTTTTAAGATAAGATAAGATAAGATAATACTTCGGGTGTTGCAGCAGCAACATGAGAGAAAGGAAAAAAAAACAAAAAAACAGGAAAGATAATACACACATATGACAGTGCAAACACATATGCACATAAGTCACCATACATTCCACACACAGGTATACATACATTTAGTTGAGCAAAAGTAGAATATCATAGTGTGGATAGAACTTAAGTCTACAAGATCATATATTTATGGGAAAGGTGCATTAAGAGGCTTAAATGTCTTTTTGACAGGGCTCTGAACCCTCATCGTACACATCAATTAAATCACCATGAGCTTAAAAAGTCAAGTTGCATCATATCTGTGAGTCTGTTAGGGAAGGTGAAAGACAAGCATTGACAGAGCAAATATAACATAAAATCTCCAAAACATCAGTTTCTTAAGGGGGCAGGAAGTGAAGGGGCTGCTTTGCCTCTCTTCAATGTGTCAGCCAGGCAACTGACAGGGTATGAGTTTGTGTCATTGCTTCCCCTCCTCCATTTTTGCACATTGTTGAAATGTGCCAATGTGAAACACAACGCTTTCTCAATGAAGAGGAGAAAAAAAAGCAAGGCAAGTGTCAAATCTTTAAAGATACCCTCCTTTCCATGGGCAGGCTCATAAGTCCCCTGCTTGCAATGCACAGACAATGTCTGCAGCTCTGAGACTTATCAAGAGTATGCCGACACTAAGGATAACTCTAGCAGCCTTCGTGCTCCTCATCCCAATATATGAAACTTCTGCATTCGACGGTACAGTATAATTTTAAACTGCTAAGCTACACATAAGTTGTGTTTTTATATATAACTTTTTTTTTTCTTCATTGTGTACCTCCTTGCTATTTTGTGTGTCAATGTCTTTCTCTTGGGTAACTATAGTAGTTATTTACTTTTTAACTGATCTCATCACTGGATCAGAGTCAAAGCTGATGCAAATGAGCATTAAGTTTAGAGTTTAAACTCTAGTGCAACTTCATACTGTGTTTCACCTTTGGAATACTTATCTGTCTAGATAAAAAAATGATGAGATGAATTGGAAAAAAAAACAAAAAGTTTGAGCATGAGACTGTTTGTGAATTTGTTCATCTCATTTATTTTTTGTTTCATTTAAGTTTTTCTCCCTGCACAGATTCACCGTTTATACTCATTAATACAGCCAATAGTTTATGTTTGTTGAAAAAAAGCATCCGCTGCCTGGAAGTGCGCTGGACAACAGATGACCGACTTTTTGTCACAACCACCAAAAAATGCCTGGGAGTACAAGGCAAAACGGTGGGCAGTGAGGTTAACCTCTACGATTGCAATGAGAAGAGTGAACTCCAAAAGTGGGAATGCAAGAATGACACTCTGCTTGCACTCAAAGGCCGGCAGCTCTTCATTGAATCCAAAGCTGATGGATCACTCAGTCTCTCCAGAATAGTAGGACCCAGTAATCACTTCAAAATTGCTGGGACAGCAAGTGGTGCTTGCTCAAGGACATATAGAGGTACAGCTTAGTTTTTGGCGGAAATCTACTATTACTTTATTTTTCGAATTAAATGACAATATCCAAGGTTTAAGATCAGGAATAATGTATTTTAACTTAACTATCAAAAGATAAATAGATAGATAGATAGATAGATAGATAGATAGATAGATAGATAGATAGATAGATAGATAGATAGATAGATAGATAGATAGATAGATAGATAGATAGATAGATAGATAGATAGATAGATAGATAGATAGATAGATAGATAGATAGATAGAAAATGATGCCGTATTGTTTGTTTTGAAGTTCTGTTTAATCAATCTCTCCCTTTCCTCTCTTTTAGAACTTTATACCATTGGGGGAAATGCATTTGGTAAGATCTGCATGTTTCCCTTCCTCTATAAAGACCGATGGTTCGGAGATTGCACTACATTTGACTCTTCTGTAAAGCGTGCCTGGTGTGCAGTTGGCACAAAATATGAAAATGAACAGTGGGGATATTGCCCATCTACATGTGAGTGAAAAATCTAATATTGTATTCTCAGCTGCACCTTCAAAGTAAATTACATACATTTTTAATAAAAAAACATAATTTGCACTGCAAAACTGTAGATTTCAGGTCTACTGTTTTATATTTCTTACTTGAGAATAGTCTTGATTTTATCTTTGCTTAAAAATTTTCAGCCACGGAACACTGGAAAAAAAACATTATAACAGGAGCTTATTACCAGTTGAACCCTCAGTCAGTACTGACTTGGCCGCAAGCTGACGTCAGCTGCAAACAACAAGGTGCTTCCCTGCTCAGTATCTACGACCCCAATGAGCAGTCACTTGTCTCAGGTAAGATGCCACTGAGTGGACATTTGTTGCTACTAAAAAAGACTCAACATGATATTATTACTGAGGGTCAAATTTATAATTTTAATCATAATCTAATCAAAATAATTCACTGAAATGTGAGTTTTGTATTTGTATAACAATCTACTGCTATTTAAAATGCTGTTTATAGCAACCATTCTGTGGAAGAATGGATGGATGTGAACAATCCTCTGCTGAATTTTGATCCGTGTGACAGTTTGATCACTGATAGGGCAATGGACTTTTTCATTGCTTTGAAGCTTCTATGTAGTAAGCACAGATTGTAACTTGAATTAAATTTCAGTGTGGGCTAATATTCCAATCATGCTTGCACCATGTATTCTTTGTAGCTTAAACCATCAGAAAAAAAGACCTTTAGCTTAAAAAAATCCAGTTCAGCAAAGGTCAATAAGAATATTACACATTTATTGCAAATAGTATAACATAGATAATTTCCCCACACAATTTAACACAGTAAATCTCTCTTTTGTTTTGCTTAAGTAATTACTCTTTTGAATTTCAGTCTATTTCTGAACTTATTTTGCAATAAAAATGAGGAACAATCTCAATACTTCTTTTCTTTCTTTGTCCCCTCAAACCATACAAACACCCATAAACACACAGCACTATTAGGATCTGGGAAGCATAAACTTTGGATTGGACTGGTCCTGAACCCTGAACATGGTTGGCAGTGGAGTAATGGGAGGCCTTTCCGTTATCTGAGATGGAATACTGGTATGCTTTAACTTAACTTTAAGGTTTAGAATATAAATACAAGGAGAGAGATATTTACTTGTCACTGTTCCATGCAGCAAACTCAGAAAACCTTGAAATGACAATATATATAGTGACAAGCCCAAGGAGGACAGTGAGTAAAATGATCATTGCGAACTGCCCCAGAATAAGTAAGCATGCATGAGATGGAAGTTTGCTGGAATCTAAAAATTGTGTTAAAATGTGTTCCCTCAATGTGCATAAAAGATGAAGTAGTAAAACAAGTTGCAGTACCTATAGGCAACAATAATGGCCAAATTGTCTAACTATGCTAGGTCATATCAAAATTCCAAAAAGTCATTTGAGAGAAATTACACACACACACACACACACACACACACACACACACACACACACACACACACACACACACACACACACACACACACACACACACACAAACACACACACACACACACACATATATATATATATACATATATAGATACATACACACACACACACACACACACACACACATACATATACATATGTATGTATATCATATATATTCCATAAAATATGGAATATATATGCAACAGTTCAACCGCTTTGTTACTTGAAAATGCAAATTGAAATGTGAATCTCAACAAGAAAAAAATGGGTCACAATGTTAGTCAGCATGAATTGTGTTATAGGACATCCACTTCCTAATCCTGGACACAATTGTGGCTTACTGGACATGGGTGGACTTCACACTTGGCAAAGCTCAACCTGCTCCAAGAAAATGGGATATGTCTGCTCTAAAGAAGGAACTGCTCCACCTCCTGTGCAGAGTAAAGAATCATTTTCTCCACCCTTCCTTGTTTCTACTGATCCTCTACTGTCTCCTGGTCTGACACCCTCATTATACAATGCTGTTTACCCATAATTGTATTTACTTTTTATCCTCAGTTGAACAAGGATTTTGTTCAAACCCCTGGATTCCCTACAATGGACATTGTTTCCACCTTCACCGTAATGCTCAAACATGGATTAATGCTCAAAAGGAGTGTCGCAAGGAAGGAGGGGAGCTTGTGAGCATTGGCACCTTGGAAGACCAAAGCTTTGTTATTGCTCAGCTTGGGTATGGTAGGTGAAGACAACAGCTTTTGAAACTGTTCTGTTTTCTTAAATGGTCTATCTGTGCAATAATTATATTTTAAAAAGTGATCTTTTTAAATATCTGATTAAGAACTTGACAAATCTGACAGTGGAGCAGGATGTGATTTTGTTGTGATTCATGAACCCAATCTATTATTAAAGAAGATTTAATTTGAATTTTATTGGAATCCACACTTCACTTTTAAGAAGATTTAATTTGAATTTTATTGGAATCCACACTTCACTTTTAAAGGGTCATATATTGTTCTATTTATATGTATGAAATGATCAACACAGACCAAAGTTGAAAAGTAGAAGAGAATTAAGAATGATTGCTAGATCTGTCCAAATTAAAATGTCTTATTCTTGCCCTGTGATCCACCCTTCAACCTGGATTATCTAAAATAGCCTAGATGTTTTTCGCATAATCTTACTCACAACCAAAGCTACCAGTAACAATAACCGGGTTATTGAAGATATCCCATACACTTTTGTATTGTGGGTTTGGTAAGCACTTATAACTCAAAAACGTTTGGTAGATTATATAGCTAGCAGTGTAATGCTTTTTACAAAGTTGAGCATTTTTTCAAGTAATTAATTAATCAATTAAAGAAAAAAAATGATATATGTTTTGGACCACAACAGAAATATAACTCTGTTCGACACTGAGCAATCTCACCAGCATAGGTTCCTGAAATAAAGCCACTAAAGTATGACTGCCGGGCAATATAACTAAGTTTCTAGTAAACAAAATCAATTCCAGTATAGATTGTACTCAACATTTCTCAGATCCAATAATAGCCAAGTTCAGTGTACCACATAAAGCATGGTAGACCCCCAGGACAAAAAAAACACATTTTGTATTGCATTTTACCAAGAGAAGAACATGTTGAAATACATAATCCTTTAAAATGAGAAATGACTCTTTTCAGTTTGTATCATAAGTACAAGGTTATCCGTAATTATCAGTGTTCATATAATATAATATAATATAATATAATATAATATAATATAATATAATATAATATAATATAATATAATATAATATAATATAATATAATATAATATAATATAATATAATATAATATAATATAATATAATATAATATAATATAATATAATATATATTCAAATGTATATATGATCAAATTTCAAACACCTTGCTCCAATTGTTTTACTGGCTTGCTGCATTGGCTGTTTAAATTACATTTAATTAAATTAAATTGAAGCTCCTTGGATTTTCAATCAATACCCATATCTGCTTCTTTTTATTGGTTCACTGTCATTGACCTGTGTTTGTTAAATTATTATTACTTAATTATAGTACATTTTATAAATAATTCAATTTTCTGCATATTCTGAAATTGAAAATATGCAGTGACATTATTAAATACACTTCTCACTTGCTACAAGCAGTCTGAATACTTCATTTACAAATAATTTGGAACTGGCCTGGCTGACCTTCACTACTATAAGTGTGGATGATGTGCATTTTCCTCTTCATGACCACAGCATTTACAGATGAGCTCTGGATTGGAATCAATGACAGACAGACAGAGGGGCTGTTTGAGTGGAGTGATCAAACTGTAACTGTCAGCTTCACCAGCTGGGAGTATGGAAAACCCAGTATCTCCACCGATGAAGATGACTGTGTCTTAATCAGAGGAGAGGTAAGACAGGTCCATCTCGGTGGTACATATCATACAACTATGATCCATGATCATTGTCACACTTTATGCATTTTTCAGTATGAGATTGCAGTTACTTAATCTTGTTACAGAACGGTAACTGGGCAGATAGGTCCTGTGATGAGGAACATGGCTTTATCTGTATGAAGGCAAGTGGTGCTGAGAGCACTGGGGATGAAATAAAATTGGATCTCGGCTGCAAAGCTGTGAGTAAATTTAACATGTTACATAAAGAAAGAAATGACATGTTAACATGTATTTATAGGACCTGTTTGAATCATCACTCAGATCTACAGAAAACTAATTCATGCTAACTGGCTGTCATGTAAATATATTTGTATTCAGAAGCTCCTTAATGTGAATGTTGCTAAGGACAACTGATAAAATAGGAAAATATTCATTGGATACTATCCATGTAAACTGAATAGTCTTACTGAATTTTATATTGTTTCTTGCTGATTTTAATGATAATTTAATCATTAAAATCAAACGCTGCAAAAATCAGTGTTGATTTTCTAGCACACAGAAGTATTGTGTAGCACAGGTTTATGTATTCCAAAGAAATGTAGTATTGAAGCTTCACAATATTTGATGTATATTTACATATTTAATATATACATTTAACAATATGTTTCAAACTATCCAGGGCTGGAAAAGACATGGCTCCTACTGCTACTTTGTGGCAAAAGAGACCAAAACATTTGAAGAGGCCAAAGAAGACTGCATGACCATGGAGTCCTACTTGGCTGATGTTGCGAATGGGTAACAACATTTGTAGAGAATGTGAACACAAGAATGCCAGCAACGAAAAAAAAATCCTGTGTGCATATGCTGCATATGTTAAACCCTCCAGTAGAACAAGATATTTATGAAGTTCTGTCAATATTTCCAGGGTGGATAATGCTTTCCTAATCAGCTTGGTGGGGCTTAGATCAGAGAAATACTTCTGGCTAGGGCTATCAAACCAGAAAAACATTGAGGAATTTGTGTGGACTAACACAGATTCAGTGAGATTTACTCACTGGAACCATGAAATGCCAGGTATGAAAATATGCTATCCTCAATCTCTAACTTTTGGTCAACAAATTTAGGTGTCATTTTAAGTGTTTTTTTCACAACTCAAGGTAATAGACAGGGCTGTGTTGCCATAACAACCGGGGTTTTTGCTGGACTCTGGGATCTCCTGCCTTGCACCAATAAAGAGAAATACATCTGCAAACATCAGGCAGAGGGGGCTGTTATAACCCGACCACCACCAACTGCCACCCCTCCCAAGTGTCCAGATGGCTGGATCAGAGTAGGAACAAGAAATGTCTGCACTAAGGTAAAGCCAAAATTAAAACAACAACCTCGACACAAATACATTGCTATATTCCCCTTCTGATTTGTAGGCCGAGTCAAACTGAGCTTGTCCTGTTTTTTTGGAATCATGAACACATTTTCAACAAAATAAATAGCCAGACTCACTGAATGCTAAGTCATACACAGACACACACACACACACACACACACACACACACACACACACACACACACACACACACACACACACACACACACACACACACACACACACACACACACATATATATGTATGTATGTATGTATGTGTATATATTTAAAGTGAAAGTTTT
>CAAKHD010009710.1:11614-31208 GCA_901007705.1 Fistularia tabacaria | reverse complement strand
GACCCGGAGACAAGAGCCCATTCGTCTTCACCGACACACACACACACACACACACACACACACACACACACACACACACACACACACACACACATATATATGTATGTATGTATGTATGTGTATATATTTAAAGTGAAAGTTTTATATATATATATACACACACACACACACACATATATGTGTGTATATATATATGAGTGTGTGTGTGTGTGTGTGTGTGTGTGTGTGTGTGTGTGTGTGTGTGTGTGTGTGTGTGTGTGTGTGTGTGTATCCATGTATATAATATTTTACATATATGTCATATGTATGTCAAACAGATCATGGTACTATATATAACCTTTATAAAGCAAATGGACGAGTTTGGTATCTTTGGACGTTTCGCTCTCATGAGAGGGGATGCCAGAGTTCTTAACTGAAGAGATTAGTCCAGTTTCTCTGACAAAAATATACAACAACAGATTTCATCTGTGAGTTTTTTAAAAAACTTTCAGTTTATGGTTTTCTCGCATTTAAGTTCTTTACAGGACAACGTTCAGAAGAGAAGACCTGGTTTGAAGCCAGAGATTATTGCAGAGCCATCGGTGGTGATCTACTCAGCATCCATAGCAGTGCAGAGCTGCTTGTCGGAGGGTATGAACTTTGGAAACATAATTATACCTTAAGCCTGAAACACTGGCCCTGATGCTGCAAAATACAATAATATTACTCACATTTGCAAGTTGCAGATTCATGAATTCCATTTGTGGGAGGGCAATAAACCTCAAAAATACGAAACCATACTCTGCACACAATATTTTTTCAGTGAAATAGGACACTGTCTAAAGTGTAATTATAATCATTACATTATGTGGATAAAATGTTAAATAGAATAGATTTTTTTATGAAATACTACTTCTAAAGAACTAAAAATATCATTTAAAACATCCCACTCGTCTATTATTTGGACTAAAATTTTCACACAAACTTTAATTTGTCTCTACCTTTGAGGCATTATTTTTGTTTCAATAGTCAATCATTATGATTTCATGTGCCAAAGATATGGTAAGCCCTGGATTGGACTTCACGTTGCTGACCCAAGCACAGGCTATGTATGGAGTGATGGATCCCCGGTTAGTTCATTGTTGTCTTTTGTTTAGCAATTCAATATGAATGAAATTGATGATCTATTTTTTTTTTTTTGTTTAAATATAAGTAAACTTTTTTTGTTTCAATGTTTTTGTCCGCAGGTAAACTTTCAACACTGGCAACAGGGAGAGCCAAATAATTTCAATAATGCAGAGTCTTGTACTGAATTCAGAATCAGTGTATACAATTCCAATCAAGGTGGATCCTGGAATGATGTTCACTGTGAGAGTTACAATGACTGGCTATGTCAAATCCGAATAGGTCAGAAATGATTCTTAACCTTCATCTATGTTAACAACGGGACTGTACGTATTTTGTTAACTGCTTTTTCAAGTGATTTGGAACATACCCTTCTACACTATAACTTACAGTATGAGTAGTCAAATCGCCAGAAGAGTAATGTTTAGGTCTGGGATCAATAAAATTCCACATCAGATGGGCACTGAGTAGAAAGAACATGCCTGACTGATTCACTGTGTAATGACTCAAGGGCTAATTCATAAATATACAATACTTCTAACACATCAGCCTGCAAGACTTACAAGAATACTTTTCATTGATTATTCATATTATTATCATTTTTTATTGCTTGTATTTTCAGTGATAGTTTTTGCCTGTTCAAATTTAATATGCATAAAAATATGGCTAAATGCAAATTTTAAATCTTGCAGGGTTGACTCCAAAACTACCTCCAAATGACACTGCAAAAGGTAAAAATTGCACTGCATCAAAAAAAATATCAGACACACACACAGATACAAATAATCACACGAAAGACTAAATAACAGAATGTATACATATAATCCAAGGCTATTTCCAACAGCAAGTGGTGCTGACGCTTCGCGTAACCACATAGGAGAGATGGTTTGGCAATTGCTTTGAAAAAAAATGACATTTTAAATGTGTTACTGAAGCCAAATATAATCTCACATGTTGATAATTAAGCTTTGAGGTAAAGTAGGAATGTAGGAATAAAAAACAGAAATAATCAACAGTTATCTAAAATCTTCCCAGAATATAATACCACTTCAGATGGTTGGTTGGAGTGGAGAGGAAATCAGTACTATATCAACATGCGCTCAATGGCAATGGAGGATGCTCGTTATTTTTGTCAACAGAGACATGCTGATCTGATCACTGTCACCAGTGAGGCGGAAAACATCTTTGTATGGAAACACGTATGTTCTGTTTTCCTTTACCTATGCAATTCACTGTTATGAAATGAAGGATAGTTCAGTGTTACATCTCACATGACCATTTTAAGCTTCAGTAAGATGCCTGCATCATGCGAGTTGTAACATAAGAACCTTGCATTGTCTGTGTTCATGTGCACAGATTTCCCGAGGTTATTCAACGCATTATATAGGCTTATCCGTGGATCTTGATGGGTCATTTTGGTAAGTGAAAGGGAATTCACTGAAAAATCTCTGATTGACTTATTATCATTACCAAGCACTGATGGCTAATACGTGGCATGTTCAATGTTTTGCTTCACTCTTAATTAATTAAAGACAGTACAAACAGTAAATTGAGTACTTTTCTGGATTTAAGACAGATAAATGCTTGAGGGTAATGAATATGCTTCATAACTCAACTATAATGTGCTTTAAGGTGGATGGATGGCTCTTCAGTGGCCTTCCAAAGATGGGATCAAAATCAGCCAGACTCTAATTCTTTTGATTCAAACTGTGCTGTTATGACACACTATATGGGTGAGTAGTATAAAGGTTCCTGAACACTCATTAGTCAGAATGTCAATCTTCAATAGAATTAAGATGAATCACTGCGAAAAAACTGTCACATGTAACAGTTATATTTTTCTGTTCTCACAGGCTTCTGGAGGACTTGTAATTGTGGCCAAGAATACGAGTCTATTTGTAAACGTGCAAGTTCAAAGGCTGTCAACACCACTGCAGCCCCGACACTTCCTCCACAAGGTGGCTGTCCACTTGGGTGGACACAATTTGACTTAAAGGTCTGCAATATTTTTTAGAGTATGTATTTAGAGCATTGATATTAATTTAATTTAATTTCATTTCATTTTTCAAGTTACATCTGTTCCGTCATACTATTAATTCAACACTAATTACCAAATTTGTTGTTAAGGTTGGTTACAAAATCCTGGTCTATACAGATATCGTGAGTCTCAGGGGTTTATAGATCTTGTCTTCAAGGACAAAAAAATCACAAATATAGAACCCTCTTACAAGATAAATGTGCTTTTTGGATATTGTATTCATTACAGTTACAACACTGTACATGTTGGCTTGCTACCAAAGAATACAATTTAAATATACATAATGAAGTGAAAAACTTTAAGGTAATTAAAAATTAAAAATGACTTAAATGGGTAAATTGTTATCATAAAAATCTAAGAAATTATAAATTATAGCTTCTTGATTGGTCCCAAAGACAACATGACGTATTAATAAAAGGCAAAAGTTCGGCTGATAGTTTAAGAATTAACATCTGGTTTTATTTTTATAGTGCTACAGCATCAAAGATAACCGAAAGATGACATGGGAAGATGCAAGGAAAGAGTGCATCGGAGTTGGAGGAAATTTAGTCTCCATTCCCTCGAGGCGTGTGCAAGGTATGTTCTATTTTTCCAACTAGTTTTGCAATGATAGCAAGCATCAGTAATGTAGAAGCTAAATTAGATAAAGTGTGAATATTTGATTTTCAGGAACTAAAGAAAGCCAAACAATGGATTTCCCTGTCAAATCTCAAATTGCAATTTAATCATAATGTGATAATAATCTGGAATATTATTCAAGTTAATGCTTTTTAGAAATGTAATGACATCAAGATTACATCTGCCTCTGAACCTTCCAGCATTTCTTACCACAAAAATCGGGATAGTAGAAACCACAGACCTCTGGATCGGTTTGAATAGCATAAAACAAGATGAATATTTTTGGACAGACGGAAGAAAAAGGGAGTTTACTTGGTGGTCTTATTCTGTGAGTATACAAAAAAACCTCACTACTTTTTCATCATTGGTTTGTTATTGATCTGGATTTTATGATGTAAAAATCTGATTGTGCTTCATAGAAACAAAGGCGGCGCCAGGGGTCCTTTTATCAAAGATGGAATGAGGTAGAATTTCTATGAATGATATTTAGAGTGGCATACAGGCATTTATAACTTGCTCTAAGTGACAGTTTCTAACAAATTTGCACTTAAAGCATCATAGCAAGATTGTAAAACCTCAATCAAAAAAAAAACATTAATTTTCAGGTCCATATATTTGTTGGACATTCAGTGAGAAAAACACGATGCACCTTTTAGATTGTATTCTGTCATGACACACGAAAGTCCCTCGCAGAGACAAATATTTAACTTTATATTTAACTTTACACATAGTTCTTCTTCAATAACACATAGTTCTTTCTTTCTTAAAATTCAGGAAAGCATTATTCTAAACGCAAACCCAGCATGTTCACTGATGGTTTCTGAAATAAGCTTATATTAGCTATAAGTTGTTGAAATAAACTTCAAAATTCTCTCCCCAAACTAGGAAAATTGTGTTGCGATGACCAGTAACCATTTTCTTGGTCTTGGGAAATGGGTCATGAAGGCGTGCAATAACACCAATGGATATATCTGTCATAGGAATGTTGGTAAGTTTAAAAATTAGCTCTTTTACACAGGATGAAGCAATGAAATAATGAACACGGTTGGAAACTCTGTTCTCTGACATTTAATTCCAATAAGCACAGAAAAATGAATACTGCCTCTCGTGAATGATTGTAACTTTTTATTCATTATGATTAGGTCATCTCAGTGCTATGAGAATTTTTTTTGTTTTTACTTTATTTTATTTCATGTCGTCTTTTTTTTTTAACTTATTTTTTTATTTTTTTGTTTTATTTTGATTTTATTTCATTTCCATTTGTAGGATACCTTATGACTGATATGATACTTTCCCTTGTGGTAAACTGTTGAGTGCATGTAACCCATCAAGGATGAACCATGAGCAGTGGGCAGCCTCTTTAGTATTTAGGGATTCAGTGTCTTGCTCACGAACATTTTGTCTGCCATCCTAGGACTTTGTTATCACCTTTGGTACCTTTAAGTAGCCGAACAGTTCATACATATACAATGAATGAATAAACTAAATCAGTTTAAAATTCAATATCTGAGAGTAGTGACAAGAGTTTAATCTCCTGGCCAGGTAGATGCATGAGGCCACAGTTGACATGCTACATATACAGTAAATAATTATTGTATCTACTGTTTTTTGAGCTAGAAGAACAGATACAATGTCAGTCAAGTCACATTACAGGATTGCTTCTATGTGTTGGCGATGAAGAGCATTGTAGCTTGTCCCCCCCAGTTTTGCTGTTACCAAGACTCATTGCTAGGATATGAGACCTACCCATCTTCTCAGGCAAATTTCTGGAATAATGTAAAGCAACCACTGTGAAAGGCTACTGATATGGAGTTGTGTAGTGAGTTCATTTTGTGTAACAAAGTAATCAGAAATACAAAGAATTAATGAAGTACTGAAGAAGAAATTTCACTGAGGCTGGTTTCAATTTGAAGCAGGATTGTAACTCTTACATTATCATCATTACTGCAGTTCAATAATAATTAAGTTTGAGAAATAGTCCGTCAGTCATTTGAGAAATAATTTGCAAAAAAATGAATCTATAGCTCTTGATGTTGGCAATTTTTGTAGTTATAGGTGTCTTTCTCAACAGACCCAAGATACTCATCTCAACAAGAGCAAGAAATTCCTACCATATACACCCATCTGGGAAATGACAGCATCAAGGTTGTAAGACAAAATCTTACGTGGAGTGATGCCCAAAAGCAGTGTGAACGGGATAAAGCCAACCTTGCAAGCATAAAAAATGAGTGGACACAGGCCTATGTTGAGTTACTCTCTATGAGCCTCAACACTCCTTTGTGGATTGGTCTAAACAAAGAGAAGGTACAAAGTTAAATCCCATATCATGAAATAACTGACAAACCACAATAAACTAACTCTGCATGCTTTGATGTAAGGGATTTTTAGGGGCTCAAAAGTAAGAATGAGAAACGGAAACAAACAAAAAAAAAAATGAAATATGTTTGTTGTGTTCTATAGACATCTCACGGACACCTTATTTCTGTATTTGGAAGCAACTGGATTTTTTTCCCTCCTACATACAGTACAATCACATAATAGTCAGTTGATGATGGGAAGGTGAAAAGCAAACAAGCAAGCAAACAGAATAAACAGAAATGTTTCAGCCACTAATGCAGTTATGTCATTTGTAATGTTTAACAGTAGTTACATGTACATGTGAGATTCTGAAAAGTAGAATAATGACATTTAATCTATTCTCTTTCTTAGACTGGTGGTTACTTTATATACATTGATGGCTGGCACATGAAATCAATCAACTGGGCGGAGGGTGAACCAAGCAGGGACCGACCATGTGTGTACATGCTTGGGAATGGAAAATGGAAGACTGCATTGTGCAATCAAACCATGAGCAGTGTTTGCATGATGTCCTTGGGTATGTTTGTTTGAGTTTGTGGAGAGGAAATGGAGTGTTTGTTAAACATTTAATTCAATGTCTAGAAAATACATTTTCTTCAGACATGAAAAATTGTAGGCCTCAATTTGGATTCGTCAATATTCCTCAAGCATCAGGCCCAAATTAATACAAAGATAAATGATAAAGATATTTGTGGGTGTGTGTGGGTGTCTGTGTGTGAGTGTTTGTGTATTGTTTTATTAATATATTTTTTTGAACGCCTATTTTCATCCACAAAACTCACACTACTGTATTATTCCCGTCTACACAAAAACAGAAGCACAGACAATAAACATGACACACACCAAAAAGAAGAATATAGAAATTAGTCAAAATTGACAGACTCTGGGATAAAAACAAATAGTTTAATAACTCATCAAATATATTATCCCTATGAACCTGACAATATTAAAAAAATGTCAATAGTTCACATCATAAAAAAATTATATGTGAAACCACCAAAAAAGCAACACCAGATCTTTGGAATTTAAAATGTTTGAAAGTACATACACTCCATCTATGGTCATCTATGGTTCTTTTCTTTTTGCGTGTTAATACAAAAGAGAAGTTTTATTGTTCCTTCAATCAAAAATAAAGCAGCTTGGGAGTTTGCATAGTCTTGACTTGATTGTTTTTATATTGATCACATTTTAAAACCCAGTCATGGAGAAAAGGTCTGTCTCATTCAGGATCTATTGGTTCTAACGCCACGGTCGCAACATATTGCGTTTTACGGTTTATTATATTACATTTTTAAAGGTGGTATTACACAATGTAACAGTTTAATTGTATTTTGTCTTACAGATTTGCCTCCAACTGAATCGTCCATCTATCCAGGAGTTTGTCCTGAAGAAATAACTGTGGAGTATCAAAACACTTTTTCCTGGATACCATATAAGGGTAGCTGCTACATGTTTGTAACAGATGAAATTGAATGGGCAGATGCGGCTGGTAGCTGTGTGAGACATGGTAAGCAATTCAGAGAAACATCTCATTCTTCTTATGAAAGTTGAATTAGGTTTGATTAACTTACTTGCTTACTTATGTAAATTATCTGCTGTCAGTAAATACTCAGTAGCTCTACATGATGATATACCTCTTCACTAATTTCAATAACTGCTTTATTTTATATTCTGAAGGGGGACACTTGGCCACTATTGGAGATCCTGACGAGCAAGTATTTATTGCTAGTAATGTGGAATTATTCAAAGATAGCCACAGCAGCTTTTGGGTTGGCTTATATAAAAGCCACAAAGGTATGATCAAACTGTTCATACACACATACATATGGAAAAGGGCCATAAATAAACTGATACATTCATAAAGAAATATAACCTCGAGAGACATTTTTCCTACAGTTAATTTTGCTGCAATAAAAATCAATGTCTACATGATGGCTAATACTTCACCACGTAACCTTACTGTCTATTCTCATTTTATTTAGCCTGAATAACAGCTATTTAAAGTAGTTATACAGCATGTTTCTGTTTGGCCCTAGGGACATGGAACTGGTTAGACAACACTGTAATGGACTACACGAACTGGGGTCCAGATGATTCAGATAACAGAGACTTTGGAGAGGTTAGAACCAATGATGGGCTGTGGGAGTCTGGCCGCAGATGGAATGACAGAGCATACATCTGTGAAACAGCTAAATGTAAGGTTTGCTCATACTAATATATGTTATGTATGTATGATATGTATTATCAACACAGTAATATTGAAACTAAGATGCAAAAATCTTGTCTGAATATGATTGTCAAACAACCATCAAGTTCAGTTGGATTTCTAATCAATTTTCTTATCTTCCTCACCAGTGTTGGTAGCGGACGTAAGTAAAAATAAAAGTAAGTGAAATTTTCACTCATGCCAGTTGTAAAACTATCTTATGTATAGTATTTGAAGAATTAATATATACTGATCAATGTTATCAATTTGGACTTGACGTGAATTCAAGTCTTTGTCACTGATTTTGTTGAAACTGTTTCCTGTTGAATCTTTGCAGTTCCAGACTATGTGGTGCCTGGAAGTCGTGCTCATACCAGCTTGATAGTTATTTTAGTTATAGGAATCACTATCGGGCTTGTAGGAGTGGCATTCTTCCTGTACAAGAGACATCCTCGTTCTTTTCCAACCTTTGACAATCCACTCTACTTTGGCAGTGAACGATCACAGCCTGATGTGGTTGACACCAACAAACTAATAGAGAAGGCTGAAGAAGAAAGTCCTGAGCCTATTATTACTCTGTGATTTTGGGTGTAACTTAATCTAGTGGGTGACTATACTGTATCTCAGGCAACTAAATCGCAGTCCCATGCTTCATTTTTGTTGTTAATAGGATTTCTTTTTTAACTTTATACGGTATATATTTAACAAAATGTCAGTAAACTTGAGTATCAGTGAAGTTGGCATCGTCTGATCTCATGGAACTGAAGGATTTAAGCTCTGGGATGTCTAAATGGAATTGAAATGTACTTGATTTATTTTTTTTTTACAGGAAAATGACTGTATATAATTTGGTATTGTTGTCATACCCACTAGATGCTTTTGATTGCTTGTTATTCATGAAATATGTACAAATTATTTGCCTTAAATGAACATTAACTTTGTCACTCCTTTAGTGACTTTTTAAAATACATACAGAAATAATTAAAAAATCCTTTTAGACCTTTAATTGTCAATTTGTACAAGAATATATCATGTTTGTCATATATCATGTCCCTCATCTTACATTTCATGGGATACCACAAATTTATCTCACAAACAACTGGTCGATAATCATTATTAGCCTGTTCCATAGAAGATGACCTTTTGCTGATCTCCTGTTAAAACATCCCATGAGAAGACCTTTTTTCAATTTCTAAAGAAAAAGCTAACAATCTGATTGAAAATGTCAAACGTATGATATTCAAATAGAATTATGACAAAGATTCAGCCATCCACAGTACAGAAAATGGAGCACTCATTGATTCTATTAATACACATAATCTTCTAATGTAAATGTGTTATTCTCTTATCTTAATCATCTGCCGCCAGAAATACAAAATGGGAATCATTAGTTGCCAACTCTGTAAAAAATATCTACCCCCCTGTTCAGTTCCTCGTCTTATTATTTACTGAGGGTCTTTCCTCTAATTTGCAACCGAATAGAAAAGCATCCCGAAACATGATTCTGTCAGATCATGACCTTCGGTGCCAGGTCAAATAAAACTTAAAAAGATATTGAACAGACTTGTAACTTGACAAGGTTAATTCTTCAGGAGCAACTTGAACCCAATCTTGACATGATTATTAACAAGTACATTACAAAGTAAAAAAAAAAAAAAAAAAATGTATTTATACACACACACGCACACACACACACACACACACACAAACACACACAGACACACATCTATTTTTTTCCCTGTATATATATGTATATATACTTTTTTCTTTATTTTTACATTGTAATGTACTTATTCATAATCATTTCATGATTGGGTTCAAGTTCCTCCTGACTCTATATAGTTCAGGTGGAACATATATATATATATTTATAACAATATATAACTATCGATCGATCGATCAATCGATCGATCTATCTATCTATCTATCTATCTATCTATCTATCTATCTATCTATCTATCTATCTATCTATCTATCTATCTATCTATCTATCTATCTATCTATCTATCTATCTATCTATCTATCTATCTATCTATATCCATCCATCCATCCATCCATCTATTGTCTACTGTTTTTCCTACTCAGGGTCACGGGGGATGCTGGAGTCTATCCCATCAGCCATAGGGCAAGAGGTGTACAAAATAGATAACAATTCAATCTCACAGCATTCGCACAACTTTACCAATATCTCAAATTAACCTGCTGCATGTTTTTGGATTGTGGGAGGAAAGTGGAAAACCCGGAGGAAACCCTCACAGACACGGAGAGACCATACAGAAAGGTCCCCTGTCAGAATTGAACAAGGTCCTTTGTATCATAGGCCGAAGCGCTAACCACTGTGCATTTGTGACGCCATATATATATATATCTACCAAAAGGAGTTGAAACTGAACTGATAATTGAATTTTATAATATTATATATTATATTACATATTATATTATATATTATTATAAAATTCAATTGATTTCATTATAGATTATATTACACATTGTATTATATATTATGTATTTTATATATATTATATGATATTATTTATTACTTTTAAATTTCATGAAACTTTCAGATGAGCTAATTGATTTCATATGTAAGACAGAAATCAGCAATTACCAGTCATATGCAGAGGGTCAGAGGGAAACACATCTATACTTTCATCCTGAATATTGCCACACCACAAAGATGGGTCCTCATACGCCTCCTCTACTTCAAACTTGTTTAGTAGTTCAAATTGTAGATGATGATGGAGTTCGGGAGATCCAAGCAAACTGAACACCGAAGGAGAGGAGGTAGAGAAGGTGGAAAATGTCAAGCTCCTTGAGATCCACATATCTGGCAATCATTGTGTTTGGAAGCCAGAGACTCTGCTTCTTCAGAAAGTTGCATCAGTTCTACCTCCCCCCTGAGGTGGTGGTCGGGGCGGCGGAATGGGCGATTCGGAGCCCCTCCTCCCGCTAGTAACCAGGGACTGATCTAGAAAAATAACACTTTATTTTGTCCAAGATTTTTTTTGTTTTTGGACAATAGGGAACCTCTTCAGCAATCGACTCAAACACACAAACAGGCAGAAAATTGAGCACAGTGAAATTGTGAGAGAGTTAAATTGATTGCAGAACAGTGCATGGACTTTGAGGTTTCTTTGGGCTTTTATTTGCTATCTTCACAAGGAAGTATCGAATCTTATCATAGAGTGGAACCCTAGAGTTGTTTTGTTTCTCAATGCTTTTTTCAGTAGTCAAATCCGGAAAGGATTGGAATCACTTTATTCAAAATGGAAAAAGTGAAATGAGGGATAAACATAAGAACTGCATGATTTTTCTTAAATTGAATGAAATGAGAGCAAACTGGACTTCAAATTCAGTCATAATGCCTCACATTTTGTTGTAATTGTACAATGTATTTCTCAACTCCTAGAATCCTCACATAAATTGTTTGACTATTTGCTGTATTGTGCTGCTATTTGTAAATGTTTAAACTATTCAGAAATTTTGTCACTCAAAATATTTGAATCTAAAATTTATTATTTTCAACATTATAATAACTTTGTGTAAAATTTAACTTCTGAATGCTGTACAAAACACAGATAACCCAAACACATCATCCTCTGATGAGCAGCAATATCTCACTCTCATCCATTCATTGGAGTTAGGTTCTCTCAAACAGGCTATTTAGTTCTCTACGACAAGGCAATTATGAAGTATTTACAAATGCATAGAGATTGTATTATAGCAACATACTTTAGCACAAGAAGATGCATAGTGTATCCAACTCAGAGAACTAATCAAGTGTCAAAAAATATTATTCAGGCTTCTAAATGCAGGTCAGTAGATATGCTTGATCACCTTTAAGAAAACTATATTTTCCCTTTTACAATCATGTATAAGAATAGTGTGACTTTTCCTCACTGTGTTTAAAATAAATAGATTACCAGTAACCTCACACACTGAATTAATATATGTGGGAGAGGAGTAATGCTTCAGAGAGAAATGCATTTGATCACATAACACATACCCACACTAATTTTAATGTTTGTTTGGATAAAACATCCCTTTCGGTGACAATAACTAATTCCATCAAAACTTACAGGATGTTGAAGAAAGTCATTTGTCTTTCTCACAGCCAAATTAACCAACTTAAAACCACAGCAAATTTCCCGAATTTCCCCTATGGGAATCAATAAAGTATTTTCTTATCTTAAAACCAGTTCTGTTTGTAAAGACAAAGGACTATTCATTTTCACTTTTTTGATGGTGGTGTTAACAATTTTCAGATCATGTTTTCAAATACTCTCTTTAAATGTCCTTTTTTGTATTTGATTATCCCGGATAATTCCCTGTAGTGCGATTAGACATAATTCTTTTTAATTTTATTTAAAATGATAAATTCTGTGTTAAATTCAAGTATATTTCAATTTTATTAATTTAATTAGTGATTCAACTTCTGTTTTGGACTAATACTAAATATACCTCCCACTGGTATTGGCTTTCTGTCCTGTTAATGCATGAAATAATTATTCTATTTTTGGGAAAGACAGTGTCAAAGGGATATCTGGAACTCTTTTGTCCAACACATTCCCAAACTATCACAAAATATTAAGAAACACAGACATAATAAGCTTATTAAACAAAATAAAATTTTGATTGCGCCCAAATTTTGATAGCCCCCTACCGATGCAATATTTAAAT
This sequence comes from Fistularia tabacaria, assembly GCA_901007705.1. NCBI lineage: Eukaryota > Metazoa > Chordata > Actinopteri > Syngnathiformes > Fistulariidae > Fistularia > Fistularia tabacaria. The sequence goes on along the minus strand of CAAKHD010009710.1, from coordinate 18,204 downwards.
CTAGGACAAAAAACTGCATAACTAAATTTTCAGGTTGACCATTGTTTCAGTACAGCTTCTGATAGAACCACAAGAATTTGGTGAAAAATTAAAAAGACAAACTGTAGAATATTATTGGACAAGGTTGATCAAAAAAAGGGAAAAGTGCTTGAGTCTGGCAGGGATTTAATAAGAAAATGGCAAAATAAAAATGACTTCCCATAATTTACATTAATGCAATACTTTGTTGTCTATCAGTGCATTTTAACGAGCAGCGTAAATCCAACTGACAGTTGGGACACTAGTGTATACAGGAATCCCTGTGCCACTGTCGAACATCTCTGTCTCTGCACCTATCCTTTTCTCTCTCTCTCTCTCTGTCTCTCTCCTTGTTCTTATGTCTATCTCTTTCTCTGTCTCTCTCTCTGCCATGGTAGTGGTGGTAGTTGTGATGATTGTGTATGGGATTGTGATCCGTGTGACGTGTCGGTTGCGGAACATGCTGATGGTGTCTGTGCTGCCTGTTGCGGTCATTATGCTCCTGCTCATAGTCTTCCCCGACGTGTTGTTGGCTGTTCCCCCGATGATGTTGGTGGTGGTGATGATGATGGTGGTGGTTGCTGTTGTGATGGTGGTGGTTGTGGCCCCTATGATTATAGTGAACCTCCTCCTCATCCTCCTCAACCACTTCCTCTACCTCCTCCTGCCTATCCTCATGAGGATGCCTCTGGGGCAGCCTCTGGGTATAGTCCCTACTAGATTGTATGCCCATAGCCCCAGAGGTCTGGCTGTTTTGAGCATAGCTCTGTTGTTCCATTCTGCGGTTATGACGGTGGTGATGGTGATGCTGGTGGTGGCTGTGCTGGACCCTTTTTGGTTCAGTCCTCATGAGATGCTCTTCTTCCTCTCTTTGAGCCTCCTCTGCCCTTTGCTCTGGAGCTTGGACTACCAGAGGTTCCTCATCCAAGTGGTTTTCACGGGAGCTCTTCCTTTTAGGGGCTGTACCTTTCTTGCCTTTTGGTTCATCCTGAGAAATGAAAGTAGTTCAGCATCATTCAATCAATCACATATAGAACAAGCAAACCACTTGCTCTAACACAATTACATCCACTTTGTTCTAAAGATTAAATGATTGACAGGTAAATGAAGTCACAGTTGAATTTGGGAGTGAATTACATTCTGTTTTAGTCTCTGAGCTTGAAATATCCAGTGTAGCCCTGGACAAATGTCTGTAGGAAGATGGACCATCTGCCTTGGATACCCTTGTTCTATTTATAGTTAGTTATGCCTTTCTGGAAAAAATATTAATGCTTAGATGTTAGGGAACACATCTAGCTCAGTCTTTAAAGATGGAGCCACTTTTACTTTATAGTGAGTATTCACTGGTGCTGGACTCAAACATACAGTAGTCACCAAATTTTGACCACAAAAATCTAAAAGTCATGCTCATTGACTTTGTATTCAGAACTTATACAGAACCATAATGATGGACTCCATCACACTGTGGTCCCCTCCCTAAACCCACACATCTGGCACGTCTAATAGGCTCTAGTGCAGCAATACATTCAAGGGTCTTCAAATACTAAATGAATTGGGCACAACTCTGGTGGACTCACATCAAGCCATCCCATACTTAACACCATTTGTAGCTAAGAGAGACAGTAGCTCTGGCTGGTCTTTGAGCCTAGTACAAAGGGTTAAATAGCATACACACTGATTGCAACGCTAAAGAGCCTGGCTCATCAGCCTGGCTATGCAAGAAACGGCACAATGCTGCTCCATATCTGCTCATCTGATGCTCCTTCTGCTCCACTATGCCAAGCAGTTGCCTCATGGGGGCACTTCTGAAATAACCGATCTTCATACCCTTCAGTTGCTACAAACCTTGTTAAGGATTTAGTTGTTGAAATGGATAAAGCTTGGCCACTGCTGTTACCTGGCTTTTCATCTGACCTTTAATAAGTAGGCTACTGGCATATAGGATGATAATGTACTTTACTTTTATGATTATGTTTCACACACAAAAGTATTCGAAAAACTCAACTGTGAATCATAACTTTGACTGAAGAGGAATGACAGATATTTAGCATTTAGCTTTACAATTTGAGTTTTTGTTCAGTATCTCACTCACCAGACGAAGACCTATCTCATTTCACCATCTTTCCAGTGGAGAAGGATGAGGAGAGATGAAATGAAGATGTTAGGTGGTTTCAAGCAAACCTGACACACTGTGAATTCCTGTTGATAGTAACTTTTTTTGCTGACCAAAGAGTTAACCATGCAATGTGATTATTCACACATTGAGCAGACTTACTGATGTGGTGAATGAAGTGAGATGAATCCTATTATTCTAAAGTGTTCATGAATTGTTATGTCATATATATTGATTTTCAAGTACCGGTATTGCTGAGGGATTTGTGGGTAGTGTATTCTCTGCCAGCTGAGCGACCAGTGCATTAGCAGGCTCCATCTCCAGCGGATGAGTGGCTCTCCAGTAAGACTCTAAATAATCAGCAATGTGCTCACAGGCATCAGTTAGCTGGTTCTCATCTAAGATGACATCAAACATTTCCTACAAGAAAATTAGGGTGAGTACAGGGAAAAGAAAAAAGATATTGAAGAAATTGACACAAATGAGGAAATAAATTTAATTCAAATGTAATATCCTGAGAATAAAGCCTTTCACGAGTCCTAGAATCTAATAAGGTTACAGCAATGCTAAGTTCACTAAGAATTAATCTATTAATTCACTCATCTGTTAAAAAATATTGATTTGTGGGCTTAAGCACAGTTTCCTTTTTCCTGAAAAGATCATTTCAATGAAGTCCCCTACATTTTAAATTTCTTCAATACGAGTGTTTCTAATATATTTAAATTATAAATAGCAATCTTAGACATTGAATAAAATGTCCGATTAAGCACATTGTGTGTCACTGACCAAATACGACAGGTTGTGAATTTATCAATGACTTCTGTTGGAGGTGATGTGTGACATATATGAGAAGCAAGTGTTATGACACATCATGGAAAAGAGCAGTATGGGAAAGAGGGGAAATCAATTCCCTGAATGCTGAATGTAATTTTTAGTTATATGCTATGCATATGCTTGTAGTAATGTTGACAGTTATTCCTGGAGGGCCATTGTGTCTTCTACCTCATTAAGGCATTTCTATAAACAATTAATTAATCAAGAGTTGAAAAAAAAAAGAAGATATATGTGTGTTTGTTAACACTTATAGGGACTCACCGGTGGACATTGGGCAAGCTTGTCTGCTGCAACCAACTGCACATTGAGATGTTTTGTCTGTGACTTCCCTCGAGTCTTGATCAGTCTAGTCAGTACCTACACACCCAAATTGTAAGTCAGGAAAAAAGAGAAAAACAATTTTATGTTAGATCCTGTATTTGTCAGCATGATATGCCTTTACTACTATCAGCCAGAATAAAGGTAAGGTGTACAAGATAGTGGTGAAACCAGCAATGTTGTATAGTATGGAAAAAACAAGGTAAAGATAGGCAGCAGAGCTTGAGGTAGCAGAGATGAAAATGTGGAGGTTCTCTTTGGGAGTGACCAGGGTGGATAGGATCAGCAAAGAGTCCATCAGTGGTCAGAGGAGATACAGTCAGAGAGGCCCAAATTGAAATAGTTTGGACATGTATAGAGGAGGACTAATGACTATATCATTTGAAGAATGCTGAAGTTGGAACTGCCAGACAGGAGGCCTAGAGGAAGTCTAAAGAGGAGATTTGTAGATATAGTGAAAGAAGACATTAGGTTAGTTGTTGTGACAGAGGAAGTTACAGAGATTAGGGTTAGATGGAGTAAGGTCATTCACTATAGCCACCCCTGAAGGCAACAGATAGAAGGAAAGGAAGAGGACTGGTATCACAGCACAAAGTCATTGTAGAACTGACACAGTCAATGATAAAGTCAGGAAAAAAAAAAATATACACCTTTTACAATTTCCACACAGGAAGCTTACTTTTGGTGAGGAAATCTTGACATAAACAAGAATTGGTGCCAGGGAGGTTTTGGAGACTTGGAGGGGGTGGTTCACTGTGTCTGCATCCAGAACCACCAACTGCATGCTGCGGGCCAGCTCAAAGATCCGCTCCACCTCCCCTTGGATCTGAGCTGGAGATAAAGAGCCATAAGGTAGTTTACATAAATGAATACATTTGCTGCACTGGCATTTAAAATGAATTAATTTTGTCATATTACAGCTATTTATTCCACAATATGAATTATAAAATTACAGTGGTCTTGAATACATTATCCACATTCATCTATAGAGGGAGTAGGAAATTACCCTGAAATGGGTGGTAAAGTTAATATGAGTCTATGTACTTATGTGGACAGTGATCCAATTCTGAAAACAAATCAAACAAATTATACATACATTTGCACAAATCACTTGACAAAAGAAAAAATGGTTGGTAAACTAAATAAAACCTTTAAATGTGGCAAGAATTATGAAATACACAGACGATGAAATGTGTCTACTTAATCTACGAATATATCTGTATTTTCTTGGATTACAAACACTCATCCTACTGAGTAACCAGAGCTCTATGCTGGTGAAGCAGATATTACAGACAATTAGAGGGAAGAAAATATAATCGGAGACAGCAATGGAAACATATTGCTATATATTATGTACTTTATATATACTTAATGCTTCATATTAATAATACTCATATATATTTAAACTGTGAGGGACAAAGGCATTACCATATATCTAAACAATATCGCCAAAAGATGCCATTGATAGAATCATGACTAATCTTTTTGAGCACAGAGGGAAGGTGGATTGTTGAAACATTTAAGAACTACTGGAGCTTTCAGCCATACATACCAGCAGCATCTGGGATCAAAGAGAGCAATTAGAAAGACAAGAGCAGAGAAAACTAAGTAAATGTTCCCTTGCAATTTAAACACCTTGGATGGCCTATAGTATTGTGCAAAATCTGTGGGGGAAAAGAGTATACCATGTAAAAATTATGTGAAAAAGTATTTTACAGAAATAATTCAACAACCTATTTTCATTTTGATAAAATATCTATTTCTTATCTTGTGCTTAAAAAGGACATTTTATTTACGTGCTGTCATACTGAGAGTTAAATGACAAGATAACTTAATGCCACTTACCTCTTAGTTAGACATGATTAAACTGAAGCATTGCAAACTGAAGCAAACTGAACTGATTAAACTGCTATCACATAGCATGATAGCAGTAAGAGTCATCAGTGTTGAAAGTGCAGTTTTTATCTTGGTTAGAAGTTAAATGTTCTCATCATACACTTAATATTCTAATTGTATGCTGCCTCCAAAGGACACATATGAGAATGATCATCTCATCTCAAGAGACACATTATTGTCCTTAAGGCTGTTATGTCAAAATGGTAATTTTATATTTAACTTTGACGCATACCGTTATTTCTAACACTCTCATCAAATAAAATGAGGCAGCAATATCTGTATCAGTGTATTGTGTGAATATATTGTAAATATACCCATGATGTGTACTTAATCAAATAAAGACAGGTTTTTGAAAATTAATACTAATAAAGTACGTATTCCTGCTAAATATTTCAGAAGGAGGGTTTAATTTGAGGAACACGAGAGACAAAAAAGTTTTGAGGAATATACTTCTGAAATTAGCTAAGACTACTTTTTTGCAATGCAAAAGCTTCATTTGTCAAAAATAACAGCGCTAGAATGGGAGGAGTAAACCATGTACCCAAATTGGAGCGAGTGTTTGACCGGTCGATTAATGCCTTTTTCCCAGGATTGTTGAGTATGGACCTTTTGGCCAGAGAGATGTCTGCTGTGACCCGTGTTATTGTAATTCTGTAGAGGAAGAAAAAGAAAATAAGTATTTTCTGATCACAATGATTTCGGATTTGTTGGATTTTAATGTGCTTTTATTGTCTGTGAGTGTGTGATTATAAAAAATCAGAACAAACCTGCCTTCAAATCGATGTTTTAAAAAGTCAAATAGTGCTTTTTGCATCATATCTGTAACCTAAAATACAACAAAAAACATACATTTGAAATTTATATTTTCTCCAAATCAAATTCAAACAAAAAAAAAGGATGTTTTTCTTTTTAGATTAACGTAACAAGAAGCTGGGAACAAGGCCTCAAAAGTAGATACACAGAGTTAAGAGGACTTACCTCTAAACCCTTAAGCGATGGGCCCATTAGAACCAAAGGGCGCATTGTGGGCACAACATCATACATTGCTACTTGCTCCCCCTAAATCCATGCAGATTCACAAAGTTAGCTTTGGTCACACAGTGTAAGGCATGGCTGAGCTTGGAGATGTTTAAAGTTGGGTGTGAATGTGGTTTTACATTTTCTTATACTCATATTTTTGCAGAGTTATCACATTCTATCCTATTGTCAATAGACTGCCAATCAAGTTTCTGTTTACTCTCATGCTTGCATGTTTATCTGATACCTTAAATTACTGTTCACAGTGGAAATATAAAGTGAGAGTGGTTTCATCATATACATAAACAAACACACACACACACACACACACACACACACACACACACACACACACACACACACACACACACACACAAAAATATATAGAGAAAAG
>CAAKHD010009709.1:0-69293 GCA_901007705.1 Fistularia tabacaria | reverse complement strand
TAGCAGGTGTCTGGTTCTAATATTTTAAATGGGGTATAAAACTATGCAATATATGTCAAAATGACTGAAATCCAGCCACTAGTTCAAAAGTTATAGCTATGTTTGTCAAAAAGTGTTTATCTCGGCGAGTTAGAGCGTTTTGGACCACTTTGGTGCACAACACATGAATTCTTAGTAGCAGGTGTCTGGTTCTGAAATATGTTAAATGGGATATAAAACAATGCAATAAATGTCAAAATGACTGAAATCATGCCACTAGTTCAAAAGTTATAACTATGTTTGTCAAAAAGTGTTTATCTCGGCGAGTTAGAGCGTTTTGGACCACTTTGGTGCACAACACATGAATATTTCAGGGCAGGTGTCTGGTTCTGAAATATGTTAAATGGGGTATAAAACTATGCAATATATGTCAAAATGACTGAAATCCAGCCACTAGTTCAAAAGTTATAGCTATGTTTGTCAAAAAGTGTTTATCTCGGCGAGTTAGAGCGTTTTGGACCACTTTGGTGCACAACACATGAATGCTTAGTAGCAGGTGTCTGGTTCTGAAATATGTTAAATGGGATATAAAACTATGCAATAAATTTCAAAATGACTGAAATCATGCCACTAGTTCAAAAGTTATAACTATGTTTGTCAAAAAGTGTTTCTCTCGGCGAGTTAGAGCGTTTTGGACCACTTTGGTGCACAACACATGAATATTTCAGGGCAGGTGTCTGGTTCCGAAATATGTTAAATGGGGTATAAAACTATGCAATATATGTCAAAATGACTGAAATCCAGCTATTAATTCAAAAGTTATAGCTATGTTTGTCAAAAAGTGTTTATCTCGGCGAGTTAGAGCGTTTTGGACCACTTTGGTTTACAACACATGAATTCTTAATAGCAGGTGTCCGGTTCTTAAATATGTTCACTTGGGTGTAAATCGATGCGATATATGTAGAAAATGACTGAAATCCAGCTCAAGCCTCTAAAGTTAGAGCTATGGTTGTCAAATTGTTTTTCTCTCGTTGAGTTCGAGTGTTTTGGACCACTTTGGTGCACAATATATTAATGTTTAGTAGCCGGTGTCTGGTTCTGAAAGATTTAAAATGCGGATGTCATTCTATGCAATATATGTCAAAAATGACTGATTCAAGTTGCATCTTCCAAAGTTGTAGCTATGTCTGTCAAAAAGTGTTGATCTTGGCGAGTTAGAGCATTTTGGACCACTTTGGTGCTCAGCACATTAATGCTTCATAGCAGGGTTCTGGTTCTGAAATATGTTAAATGGGGTGTAATTCTATGCACTATATATCGAAATGGCTGAAAACCAGCTGCAACTTCCAAAGAAATAGCTATTTTTGTTAAATAAGTGTTTATCTCCTCGCGTTAGAGCGTTTTGGACCACTTTGATGCTCATCACATTAATGCTTATTAGAGGTGTCTGGTTCTGAAATATGTTAAATGGGGTGCATTTATATGCAATACATATCAAATTTACTGAAACCCAGCTGCAGCTTCCTATGTTTTAGCTAAGTTTGTTAAAAAGTCTTAATCTCGGCAATGTAGAGCGTTTTGGACCACTTTTGTTTACAACACAGGAATGCTTAATAGCAGGTGTCTGGTTCTTAAATATGTTATATGGGGTGTAAATCGATGCAATATATATCAAAATGATTAAAATCCCGCTCTAACTTCCAAATTTAGAGCTATGTTTGTCAAATAGTTTTTCTCTCTTTGACTTAGAGTGTTTTGGACCACTTTGGTGCACAACACATTAATGCTTCTTAGCCGGTATCTGGTTCTGAAATATGTTAAATGGGATGTAATTCCATGCAATATTTGTCAAAATGACTGAAATCATGCGACAACTTCCCAAGAAAGAGCTATGCTTGTCAAAAAGTTTTGATCTTGGCGAGTTAGAGTGCGTTGGACCACTTTGGTGCACAAAACATGAATGTTTAGCAGCAGGTGTCTGGTTCTTAAATATGTTAAATTATTTTGTATTCAATGCAATATTTGTCAAAATGACTGAAATCAGCTGCAACTTCCTAAGTTAGAGCAATGACTGTCAAAAAGTGTGGATCTCGGCGAGATGGAGCATTTTGGACCACTTTGGTGCACAACACAAGAATGCTTTTCAGCAGGTGTCTGGTTCATATATATGTTAAATGGGGTGTAGTTCCTTGCAATACATGTCAAAATTACTGAAATCCAGCTGCAACTTCCAAAATTATGGTTATGTTTGTCAAAATGTGTCTCTGCGAAGTAGAGCGTTTTTGACCACTTTGGTGCTCAACACATTAATGCTTCGTAGCAGGTGACTGGTTCTGAAAAACTTTCAATGTGGTTGAATTCTATGCAATATATGTCAAAATGACTGATTCAAGCTGAAACTTCCAAAGTTGAAGCTATGTTTGTCAAAAAGTGTTGATCTCGGTAAGTTAGAGCATTTTGGACCACTTTGGTGCTCAACACATTAATGCTTCGTAGCAGGTGTCTGGTTCTGAAATATGTTAAATGGGTTGTTGTTCTATGCAATCTATGTCAAAATCAATGAAATCCAGCAGCAACTTCCAAAGGTAGAGCTATGTTTGTCAAAAAGTGTTGATCTCGGCGAGATAGAGTGATTTGTCTGCTTCTGAAATGTGTTGAATGGGTTGTTATTCTATGCAATATATGTCAAAATGACTGATGTCAAGCTACATCTTCCAATGTTATAACTATGTTTTTCAAAAAATGTATCTCGGAGGCTTAGAGCGTTTTGAACCACTTTGGTGCACAACACATGAATGCTTTGGAGCAGGTGTCTTGTTCTGAATTATGTTAAATGGGGTGTTTTTCTATTCAATATATTTCAAAATGAATTAAATCCAGCTGGAACTTCCAAAGTTAGAGCTATGTTCATCAAAAAGTGTTGATCTCTGCAAGCTCGAGTGTTTTAGACCAATTTGATGCACAACACATTAATGCTTAGTAGCAGGTGTCTGGTTCTGAAATTTGTTCAACGGGGTGTAATTCTATGCAATATATATCAAATTGACTGAAATCCAGCTGCAACTTCCAAAGTTTTAGCTAAGTTTGTTAAAAAGTCTTTATCTCAGCGAAGTAAAGCGTTTTGGACAACTTTGGTTTACAACACAAGAATGCTTAATACCAGGTGTCTTCTTCTTAAATATGTTAAATGGGGTGTAATTCAATTCAATATATATCAAAATGACTGAAATCCAGCTCTTACCTCTAAAGTTAGAGCTATGTTTGTCAAATAGTTTTTCTCTCGTTGTAGTAGAGTGTTTTGGACCACTTTGGTGCACAACACAATAATGCTTAGTAGCCGATGTCTGGTTCTGAAATATGTTAAATGGGGTGTAATTCTACACAATATTTGTCAAAATGACTGAAATCCAGCTATAACTGCCAATGTTAGAGCTATGTTTGTCAAAAAGTTTTGATCTCGGCGAGTTAGAGCGTTTTGGACCACTTTGGTGCACAAAACATGAATTTTTAGCAGCAGGTTTCATAAATTACATTAATGTTTAGTACTAGGTGTCATGTTTTGAGATATGTTAAATGGGGTATAAAATGTTGCAATAGGGTTAGGGTTAGGGTTAGGGTTAGGGTTAGGGTTAGGGTTAGGGTTGTTTGTCAAAAAGTGTTTATCTCGGCGAGTTATAGCGTTTTGGACCACTTTGGTGCACAACACATGAATATTTCAGGGCAGGTGTCTGGTTCTGAAATATGTTAAATGAGGTATAAAACTATGCAATATATGTCAAAATGACTGAAATCCAGCAACAACTTCCAAAGTTTTCGCTTTGTTTGTCAAAAACTGGTTATCTCGGCGACTTAGAGCGTTTTGGACCACTTTGGTGCACAACACCTGGAGGCTTTTCAGCAGGTGTCTGGTTCATATATGTTAAATGGGGTTTAATTCTATACGATACATGTCAAAATGACTGAAATCCAGCTGCAACTTCTAAAGTTAGAGCTATGTTTGTCAAAAAGTGTTTATCTCGGCGAAGTAGAACGTTTTGGACCCCTTTGGTGCTCAACACATTAATACTTAGTAGCAGGTGTCTTGTTCTGAAAGATTTTAAATGGAGATTTCATTCTGTGCAATATATGTCAAAATGACTGATTCAAGTTGCATCTTCCAAAGTTGTGGCTATGTCTGTCAAAAGGTGTTGATCTCGGCGAGTTAGAGCGTTTTGGACCACTTTGGTGAACACCACATGAATGCTTAATTGCAGTTGTCTGGTTCTGAAATATGTTAAATGGGTTGTTGTTCTATGCAATCTATGTCGTAGTTAGAGTGTTTTAGACCACTTTTATGCACAACACATGATTGCTTAGGAGCAGGATTCTGGTTCTGAAAGAAATTAAATGGGGTTCAATTCTATGCGATATATATCAAAATGACTGAAATCCAGCCACAACTTCCAAAGTTCAAGCTATGTTTGTCAAAAAATGTTTATTTTGGCAAGCTAGAGCATTTTGGACCACTTTTGTGCAGAACACATGAATGCTTTGCAGCGGGTGTCTGGATCTTAAATATGTTAAAATGGGGTTTAATTCTGCACAATGGATGTCAAAATGACTTCATGAGTCCAGCCGCAACTTCCCCAGTTAGAGCTATGTTTGTCAAAAAGTGTTTATCTCGGCGAGTTAGAATGTTTTTTTTACCACTTTGGTGCTCAACACATTAATGCTGAGTAGCAGGTTTCTGGATCTGAAATATGTTCAATGGGGTGTAATTTGATGCAATATATGTCAAAATGACTTAAATTCAGCTACATCTTCCAATGTTATAGTTATGTTTTTAAAAAGTGGATCACAGAGGCTTAGACCGTTTTGAACCACTCTGGTGCACAACACATGAATGCTTTTGAGCAGGTGTCTTGTTCTGAATTATCTTAAATAGGATGTAATTCTATGCAATATATGTCAAATGACTGAAATCCATCTGCAATTTCCAAAGTTGTAGCTATGTTTTTCAAAAAGTGTTTATCTCGGCGAGTTAGAGTGTTTTGGACCGCTTTGGTACACAACACATAAAATGCTTATGAGCAGGTGTCTGGTTCTAAAATCTTTAAAATTGGGTTTATTTCTATGCAATATATGTCAAAATTACTGAAATCCAGCTACAACTTCAAAAGTTAGAGCTATGTCTGTCAAAAAGTGTGTATCTCGGCATGTTTGAGCATTTTGGACCACTTTGGTGCACAACACAAGAATGCTTAGTAGCAGTTGTCTGGTTCTGAAATCTGTTAAATGGGGATTAGTTCTGTGCAATTCATGTCAAAATTACTGAACCCCAGCAGCAACGTCCAAAGTTATCGCTATGTTTGTCAGAATGTGTTTATCTCTGCGAAGTACAGCGTTTTGGACCACTTTGGTGCACAACACATTAAGGCTTACTAGAAGGTGTCTGGTTCTGAAAGATGTTGAATGGCGTGTTGTTCTATGCAATATATGTAAAAATGACAAATTCAAGCTGAAACTTCGAAAGTTGGAGGTATGTTTGTCAAAAAGTGTTGATCTCGGCGAATTAGAGCATTTTGGACCACTTTGGTGCTCAACACATGAATGCTTCGTAGCAGGATTCTGGTTCTGAAATATATTAAATGAGGTGTTGTTTGATGCAATCTATGTCAAAATCAATTAAATCCAGCTGCAACTTCCACAGTTAGAGCTATGTTTGTCAAAAAGTTTTTCTCTCGTGGAATTAGAGAGTTTTGGACCACTTTGGAGCTCAACAAAAATTGCTTAGTAGCAGGTGTCTGGTTCTGAAATATTTTAAATGGAGTGTAAATCTGTGCAACATATGTCAAAATGACTGATATCCAGCCACTATTTCAAAAGTTAAAGCTATGTTTGTCAAGAAGTGTTTATCTCGGCGAGTTAGAGCGTTTTGGACCACTTTAGAGCTCAACACATTAATGCTTAGTAGCACGTTTCTGGGTCTGAATTTTGTTCAAGGGGGTGTAATTCTATGCAATATATATCAAAATGACTGAAATCCAATTGCAACTTCCAAAGTTATAGCTAAGTTTTTAAAAAGTGTTTATCTTTGCGAGTTAGAGCGTTTTGGACAACTTTGGTGCACAACACATGAATGCTTAATAGCAGGTGTCTGGTTCTGAAATTTGTTAAATTGCGTGTAGTTCTATTAAATATATGTCAAAATGACTGAAATAAAGCCACTACTTCCAAAGTTATAGCTATGTTTGTCAAAAAGTGTTTTTCTCGGCGAGTTAGAGCGTTTTTGACCACTTTGGTGCACAACACATAAAATTCTTTGTAGCAGGTGTCTGGTTCTGAAATCTTTTAGATTTGGTGTAATTCTATGAAATATATGTCAAAATGACTGAAATCCAGCAGCAACTTACAAAGTTAGAGCTATGTTTTTCAAAAACTGTTTCTCTCGGCTAGTTAGGACGTTTTGGAACCCTTTTTGATGCATCACACATTAATGCTAAGTTGCAGGTGTCTGGTTCTGAAATTTGTTCAATGGGGTGTAATTCTATGCAATCTTATTCAAAAAGACTGAAATCAAGCTGCAACTGCCAACGTTACAGCTAAGTTTGTCAAAAAGTGTTGATCTCGGCGAGTTAGAGCGTTTTGGACAACTTTGGATCTCAACACATTAATGCTTCGTCGCAGGTTTTTGGGTCTGAAATTTGTTCAATGGGGTGTAATTCTGTGCAACATATATCAAAATCACTGATGTCCACCTGCAACTTCCAAAGTTATAGCTAATTTTTTTAAAAAGTGTTTAACTCGGCGAGGTAGAGCGTTTTGGACCACTTTGGTGCACAACTCATGAATACTGAATAGCAGGTGTCTGGTTCTGAAATATTTTAAATAGGGTTTAATTCAATGCAATATATATCAAAATGACTGAAATCCAGCTACAACTTACAAAGCTAGAGCTATGTTTTTCAAAAAGTGTTTATCTCGGCGATTTAGAGCGTTTAGGACCACTTTGGAGCTCAACACATTAATGCTTTATAGCAGAATTCTGGTTCTGAAGTATGTTAAATGGGGTGAAATTCTATGCAATATTTATCAAAATGACTGAAATCCAGCTGCAACTTCCAAAGTTATAGCTATGTTTGTTAAAAAGTTTTTATCTCGGCAAGGTAGAGCGATTTTGACCACTTTGGTGCAAAACACATTCATGCTTTATAGCAGGTGTCTGGTTCTTAAATATGTTAAAATGGAAGTAATTCTATGAAATATATGTAAAATGACTGAAATCCAGCAGCAACTTTCAAAGTTAGAGCTATGTTTGTCAAAAAGTATTTATCTCGGCGAGTTAGAGCGTTTTGGACCACTTTGGTGCTCAACAAATTAACGCTTCGTAGCAGGTGTCTGGTTCTGAAATATGTTAAATGGGGGTTAATTCTTTGCAATCTATGTCAAAATGACTGAAATCCAGCTGCAACTTCCAAAGTTATAGCTATGTTTTTCAAAAAGTCTTTTCTCGGCGAGTTAGAGCGTTTTGGACCACTTTGGTGCTCCAAAAATTAATGCTTCGTAGCAGTTTTCTGGTTCTGAAATATGTTAAAGGGGATGTCATTCTATGCAATACATGTCAAAATGACTGATTCAAGCTGCAACTTCCAAAGTTATAGCTATGTTTTTCAAAAAGTTTTTATCTTGGCGAGTGAGAGCGTTTTGGACCACTACGGTGCTCAACCCCTGAATGCATAGTAGGAGGTGTCTGGTTCTGAAATGTGTTAAATGGGGTGTAATTCTATGCAACATCTGTCAAAATGACTGAAATCAAGCTGCAATATCCAAAGTTATAGCTATATTGCAAATTCCTCCAAGCTATGAGGACCCCATATAAAGAAGATGCGGCCCAATTTTGTGAAGATGTCGAAGGCCTCAGAAGGTCTTTTCACCTGAATGGGATAGAAACCCAACAGGTATGGATGGCCACACTGGGAGGTGAGTGGCATCACATTCGAGGAGATTGGAGTGCCAGCATAGCCCAAGGAGAGGTTTTACTCCATGACAGTGGGGAATTAATGAACAGAGTGAGAGATCTCATCCAACACAGCCCAAGGAGAGGTTTTACCCCATGACAGTGGGGAATTAATGAACACGCAAAAGTTTCACCACAGAGCAAACTACACTGAGATAGGGAGGACTAAACAAAAAGACAACGAGAAATTTGACCAATATCAAACTAGAATGACCATGTATTTCGAACACATAGTGGGTGGAAGATGACAATAATCCACAAGGAGCCTTCCAACAGCAGCTAAAGAATACCCTACATGCAGGATTGAGTGATGCGATTCGCTACTGGGTTGATAAGTATTATATCAGCATGGCGACGGGAACACTTAATGAGTACATAGACCATGCATTACACGCAGAAAAAGTGACAAAAGAAAAGAATGAAAGATAAACAAAGGTAGACACATTTTACACAGAAAATCCTGATCCAGAAATATTTTGTCCGAATGGTCAAGGTAGAGGAGGGTTTCGAGGAAGAGGTAACCCGAAACGTCATCCGCATGTCACCATGTGGTTTAAAACCACATCTGGACCAGATCCCCATTATTTGGAAGAATTACAAAAGGTAACACCTGTAAAAATAACCGCTACTTACCTTTACTCTAACCAATACATGAAGATCAAAAAGTAATAATCTATACAGATAGTCAGTATGCATATGCAACAGTGCATGTGTTTGCACAGTATTGGAAAAATCATGGAATAATAACACCCACAGGCAAACCAATAACACATAGAGTTACTCACAGAATTACTCACAGCTGTAAAATTGCCCAAAGAAATAGCAATTTGTAAGTGTGCGGCTCACACTAATGGAATTGATGACATTTCTAAAGGCAATGCCTTCGCAGACAGGGAGGCCAAAAATGCAGCAGAGCAAACACACATCATGGCAATAGAAGAAACACAGCATGTAACTGACAAACTCTTCAAACAAATTCAACAGCAAAGTCCGTAGCAAGAGCAACAGGTGTGGATGAGAAATTGAGCTAAACTACTGAATGATATCTATACCTGACCACTTGGCAAACCCATATTACCAAAAAATGTATACAAATGGGCAGCCATATTGAGCCATGGTGTTACACATGTCTCAACAGGAGGGATGGTCAGGCAGGTAAACAACAAATATACCACATATGGATTTAATTCCTATTAAAAAAAATTTGTAGGGCATGTTTGACCTGTGCAAAACATAATCCTCAAGGAGACATGAGATGAAAAAGAGGACAATTCCCAAACCATAGTTTCCCTTTCAGATCATACATATGGACTTCATTGAATTAAGCAAATCAGAAGGGAACCAATACTGTTTAACGATAATTGATGCATTTTCTAAATGGGTAGAAATAATACCAACAAAACACCCAGATGCATTAACAGTAGCAAAGGCCCTATGCAAAGACATAATTCAACGGTATGGCATACCGGAGATCATTAATAGTGATAATGGATCACATTTTGTGAACCAAATCATAAAAAAGATAGGAATAATGTGCTCATCAATCTAAAAAATCACAGTGCATATCATCCGCAGAAAGAACAAATGTCACAATAAAAAATAGAAATGCATGGTGGAAACAGGAAGGCCCTCGACACAATGCGTGGATTTAGTAAAACTATACATCAATATAACAAGTAACACAGGGTTAACACTATATGAAACCTTGTTTGGCAGACCCTACAAACTACCCTACTTTTCGAGTGAATGGGAAATAGATGATGAAGCTAATCTAGCTGACTATATGAGAAAAATGCTAGAGCAACAACAAAGAAGCCAAATCACTGACACAGACACTTCTATATCCCAACAGGAAAACGAATTATTGGAACCAGGAGACTGGGTATTGATTAAAAGCATCAAGAGAAAACATTGGCATTCACCAAGGTGGGAAGGTCCTCACCAAGTTTTATTGACAACACCAATAGCCGTTAAAATAGCAGGAAGATCAACCTGGATACATTTGACAAATTTCATTTCCTTTGAAATAACGACCAATCGGGGAGGTGAGCAAAGTCTAGATACTAGGGTGGCCTCTAACGGTTAGAGTCTGGGATGACCCAAACGTCAGTGAAGATTTAAAAGGCACCTAACCACATAGGGTTCCTTACCCACAAAGAAATGACACCGTCATGGTTGAAGTGCATGATAAGGTGTTGGATTGTTTTAACTTTACAAATAGGTCCGCTCTTATTGATATGGTACCTCTGGGAACCTTTTAAGAGCAGAACCTATAGACAACAATGTAACGGACTCTAAAGTTCAACGACTGAGTTACCACAAAAGAGGAAAAGTAGATGGATCTCGGACAACTAAATGGCGATTTCCTGAGAATCCCTGGGATTCAAAGGGAAGTAAAGCCACTTTCCAACCATATTTATGCTATAACGACATACAATTCGTAAGTACAATATACGTGCCACTGACTATGGTAAGAATAGGAGGGTATAATGGTCAGAAGTGGAGTAAATATGAGTTTTACATCAGACACTGGGGCCATGATTATGTTTATAGCCGAAGATACTGGGAATGGGTGTTTGCATATACTGGAAAAGAATGCTCAAGATCAAGTTACGGACGGAATCCATTGGCCCGGATCTGGTCAAAAGTGTTTGACCTTTCCAAACAAACTATAGGAGATCAGACACACTTGGTATTGAAGTTTAACACCTTTGAAATACCATTGTTAGAAAAACATCCTCCTATACCATGCTACCCTAATGCTCCTTGCTACATTTTAGCTTTATGTGTTTATAAAACCGGTCCCGATCCATGCATTCACCTATTACTATGTCCAAATATAACATCAGAAAACAAAGATAGTTTTGACCCAAGGTCCAAAGTCCGTGTCCACAGTACAAATATGAATATTGAATATACAGGCCACACTTGATGATTGGTTCAGAGTAGTAACAGGTATCTCTGGACAAAACAACAACTGGTTGTTAATGGCTGAGCAGGCAGGAAGAGCAAGTCAAACGGACTGTGTGATGTGTATGGGTCCAAGACCTGTGTTGCGAATTGTACCTGCTCCTGTTGATACCAGATGTGTAGTAAGGGTGATGAACAACACGATTCCTGAGAAAGATTGCTCCAAGTGGGGTGCAGTTTTTTCCATAACCAGACAAGAGAAAGAGAAATCATTGTTTTCCAAAACAGTAGCACGTCGAAACTTTACGTGCATTGACATGACAGGATCTAGAACAAAGTCGGGTAATCTAACAAACAATTGGTGTAATGACATAACCAGAACTGATGCCACATTCAACCCCATCTCACGAAGTGACGTGTGGTAGTGGTGTGGTGATAATAGACTATTTGATCGTTTGCCAAAAAATCAGATAGGCTATTGCGCAATAGTGACACTGCTTTTACCAGTCGCAGTTTTCCCTATGAACCCTATTGACGTAATGGAAAAAATTCAAAGCATTGTAACAGCTGAATGGCAAACAAATAGACACAAGTGTGAATTAAATTGGAGAGGGGCAAATGATCCAACCTACATAGATGCGATAGAGTTACCTAGAGGTGTACCCAACGAGTACAAATTGGCAAACCAAATTGCAGCAGGTTGGGAGTCAACCATTTGCTGGTGGTGCACGATTAATAAAGATTTGGACAGAATCAATGCTCGCAGAATCAGTGCTATATTTGGAGAACAGTGTTGCACCACCTCCTAAATAACACAGCACCTGATGGCAGCCTAACAAAGGCGATTAAGGGGCTCCGCTCCTTCAATAATAAAATGAAGGAGCATTCCGGTATGGACTCATCCATGTGGGATCAATGGATGGGCGTTTTTGGGAAGTATAAAGCACTTGTGTCTTTGTTGCCATATCTACGCTGTGTGGATGTTGTTGTGTTCCTTGCCTGCGTTCCTTGATTAACCGTCTCATCACCACAGCGATTTCAACCGTGGAAGACAAAATGGCAAAAATGCACTTACTGTCACACCGAGAAGACCACAGTGACAGTGAAGAAAATGACATTGATGCCTTACCAAATTTGTTCCCAGATCCTGACGATTATGAGTAACAAAATGACATTTAACCCTCTGACTGCAAACATTCTTATGTTCATAAATGTGATCCCGTAGTCAAAAATCTGATTAAGTTACTAATCAGGTGATATGAGATTTTGAGTGAACGTGATAAACAGGAGGGAAATTATAGAATAATTGTAAATACATTTATCCCATGTTTGCTCAGTATGAAATAGATTTTGCATAGAACGCTTTAAGATGTTTCACAGAACGGCCGGAGCTGCTCAAAGCTCAAGGATAAGTTCGCCATGCCCTGGCAGGGGGATGGAGCCAGACAGCACCTGGAGATAACCACCGAAGCACAACATTGCCTCATGTTATGTATCCCAAAACATTGTTGAATTTCTCCCTTCCTTTAGTACAACAACGCTTCTGTAACCAGGGCATCAAAAAAGAAAAAAAGAGAGGAGACAACAGCAGTGTTTCAGAGCGGATCAGAGACTGTTACTGAAACAATCTCTGTTGTTCTCGCGAGTCAATAAGAACTTGACTAATGTTTTGTCTTCTTTGTGTATATTTAATGTTTTAGGTTGCTGAACCTGACATTGAGTTAGAGCGTTTTAGACCGATTTGGTGAACAACACATGAATAATTAAAAGCTGGTGTCTGGTACTAAAATATGTTAAGTGGGATGTGATTCTATGCAATATATGTCAAAAGGGCTGAAATCCAGCTGCAAATTCAAAAGTTATAGCATACGTTTGTCAAAAAGTATTTATCTCGGCGAGTTAGAGTGTTTTAGACCACTTTACTGAACAACACATGAATACTTAAAAGCTGGTGTCTGGTGCTGAAATATGTTAAATGGGATGTGATTCTATGAAGTATATGTCAAAATGACTGAAATCCGGCTGCAACTTCACAAGTTATAGCTATGTTTGTCAAAAACGGATTATCTCGCAGAGTTAAAGCATTTTAGACAACTTTGGTGAACAGCACATGAATGCTTCAGTTCAACTGTCTCGTGCTGTAATATGTTGAATTGGATGTGATTCGATGCAATATAAGTCAAAATGACTGAAATCCAGCTGCAACTTCACAAGTTGTACCTATGTTTGTCAAAGAGTGTTTATCGCGCCCAGTTAGAGCGTTTTAGACCAATTTGGTAAACAACACTAGAATGCATCACTTCTACTGCCTCGTGCTGTAATATGTTGAATCGGATGTGATTCTACACAATATAGGCCAAAATGACTGAAATCCAGCGGCAGCTTCAGAAGTCATTGCTACGTTATTCAAAAAGTATTTATCTCGCCTTGTTAGAGCGTTTTAGGCAACTTTGATGAACAACACATAAATGCTTAAGAACTGGTGTCTGTTTTTTTAAATATGTTAAATAAGTTTTGATTCGATACAGTGTATGTCACTATGACTGAAATCCAGCTGCATCTTCACAAGTTATAGCTATGTTATTCAAAAAGTGTTTATCTTGCCGAGTAAGAGTGTTTTAGACCACTTTGTTTAAAATCACAATAATGCTTAAGGTTTACTGTCTCATGCTGTAATCTGTTAAATTGGATGTGGTTATATGCAATATATGTCAAAATGACTGACAAGTATCTGCAACTTCACAAGTTACAGCTATATTTATCAAAAAGTGTTTATCTCGCCAAGCTAGAGCCTTTTAGTCCACTTTGGAAAACAACGCATGAATGCTTAAGAGTTGGTGTGTGTTGCTGAGAAATTTTAAATGGGATGTGATTCAATTTCAATATATGTCAAAATGACTGAAATCCAGCTGCAAATTCACAAGTTATAGCTATGTTTGCCTCAAGGTGTTTAAATCGCAAAGTTTGAGTGTTTTAGACTACTTTGGTGAACAACACATGAATGCTTAAGAGCTGGTGTCTGGTCTTAAAATATGTTGAATAGGATTTTATTTCATACTATATATATATACTTCTTATGTCTTGTTGAATATTGCTAAAATATATTGAGTAGGATGTGATTCTACACAATATTTGTCAAAGTCACGGAGAATATGCTGGTCCATAAGTGTTTTTCTCGGCAAGTTGAAGCGTTTTGTACCGACATAATAATAATAAATTAATCTTAAGTCTAAAATTAATTTAAGGAGTAGTGTGCTGTACTTTAATCCGTTGAAAAGAATGTGATTCGACATAATATATGTCAAAATCACTGAAATCCAGCTTTAACTTTAGAAGAAACAGCTACGTTTGTTGCAAAATGCTTATCTCGCCAAGCTGAAACATTTTGGACCAACTTGAAAAAATTTCAAGAATACATAAGGTCCTAATGTGTGGTGCTGAAATATGTTGAATAGGATGTGTTTCTACACAATGTATGTCAAAATAACTGAAATCCAGCCTTAACTTTAGAAGATACAGCTAGTTTGTGGCAAAAGTGCTTAACTCGCCCACTCAAAGTGTTTTGGACCAAAGTGTGAATAACTCAAGAACTGCAAAGAGCTTGTGTCTGGTGCTAAAATATGTTGTTAGGATGTGAGTCAACACAATATATTTCAAAATCACTGATATCCAGCTCTAACTTCAGAAGATATAGCTATGTTGGTCAAAAAGTGGTTATATCGCCAGGTTGAAGCATTTTGGACCAACTTGTGAATAACTCGAGAATTTTTTAAAGCTGGTGTTTTATGCTAAAGTATGTTGAATAGGATGTGATTCTACTCAATATCTGTCAAAATCACTGATTTAAGATAAGATAAGATAAGATAAGATAAGATAAGATAAGATAAGATAAGATAAGATAAGATAAGATAAGATAAGATAAGATAAGATAAGATAAGATAAGATAAGATAAGATAAGATCAGATCAGATCAGATAAGATAAGATAAGATACTACTTTTATTCATATTATTATATTAAAATTATAACTTGAGAATTTTTAAATTGAGAATTAAGAAATTCTCAATTCTCATTATTATATTTAAATTATATTATTATATTTTATTTATATTTATTTCATACTTTTATTTCTAACCCGAACGTTTGAAGATTAATTATTTGTGGTGAGCAAGTGCTTATCTCACAGAGTTAAAGCATTTTTGACCACCATGTAAATAACTGAAAAACTGTAATATGCTGGTCTGTTATGCTTTAATATGTTGAATAGTATGTAATTCTACCGAATATATGATAAAATGACTTAAATCAAGTTTTAACTTTGGAATATACAGCTATGTTAATCCAAAAGTGCTTTTGTCGCCAAGTATTTTGGACCAACTTGTGAATTTCTCATGAACTACTATGTGCGGTTGTTTGTTGCTGATATATTTTGAATAGGATGTTATTCTAGACTATTTATGTCAAAATCACTGAAGCTAAATAATTTAACAAAATGAATGAACTAAAACTATGCAGGATGTATCTTCTTAGAAGGAAAAGTGCCACTGTTGCCAAGCTAAAGTGTTCTAAAGCGTTAAGAACTGGTGAATTGTGCTCATATGTTGGATAAGTTGAGAATCGACTGAAAATATGCCAAAAGGGTTGAAAACGAACTAAAGCTACGGTAGATCCAGCTTCAGCTGTCAAAGTGCCAATTTCGGAAAAGTTGAACCTTTCATTCATAACTCATATACTATTTGGATCTGATGTATGGTTCCAAAATATATTGAATTGAATGTGATTCTACACAGAATATGTTGAAATTATTGAAATGAAACTAAAACTACAAAAGATCCAGCTACGGCGGTCAAAAAATTATTATCTCTCAGACTTTAAGAGATTTTGAAAAATCTTGTCACTAAAAAATTGTCAGGAACTGGTGTGTGGTGTGGGAATGTGTTGATTAGGATGTGATTCTATGTAGTATATGTCAAAATGAGTGAAAACTAACTAAATCTACGGAAGATCCAGCCACAGAGTTAGAAAAATGCCTATCACACCTAGCAATAAAACTTTTTATAACTCACGAACTGGGAGGAACTGGTGATTTGTGCTGTTAGACGTTACATAGGATGTGATATCAACACATTATGTCAAAATGAGTTCTGTCCAACTAAAACTGCAGCAGATCCAGCTACTACTACACATCAAAATGGACTGTTTTTGAAAAACTTGTAAATAACTTATGATGGGAAGTAGTGTTTCGTGCTGATATGTTGAATAGAATGTGATTCAACACAATATACGTCAAAATTACTGAAATCTTTCTAAAACTTTGGAAAATATATCAACAGAGTATGAAAAGTGCTTACCTCACCAAGTTGAAGCATTTCTGAAAAAGTTGAAAGTTTTGGAAAGACTTTTAAATAACTCACCAACTGTTAAGAGCTGGTTTGTGGTGCTGAAATGTGTTGAATGGGAGATTTTACACAATATTTGTAAGAATTTATGAGATGAGTGAAAAAATCACAAACTAAGGAACTGGTATGTGCTGAAATGTTGTGCAGGATGTGATTCTACATTTTATATGTCTAAATTACTGCACTCAGACGAATGCTTTAAAAGATACTAGTAGTTTGGTCAAGAAGTGTTTATCTCGCTGACTTGAAGCATCTCCAAAAAATGTTTAAAATTTTGTGTCTGTAAGGATCTGATGTGTGTTGCAGAAATGTGATGTGGGATGAGATTCTACGCATATCAAAAGTACTGTATTTCCAACAAATACTGGAAATTATATTGTTATGATAGTCAAGTGTTTTTTCTCACTGAATTTTGGAAAAAAATTCTATCTCCAGATGGCACAGTGGTTAGCACTTCTGCCTCACAGCGAGAAGGACCCTGGCTGGAATCCCTGAACAGGGGGCCTTTATGAAGCTTATATGTTCTGCATGGGTTTTCTCCAGGTTCTCTGGTTTGCTCAGTACATCCCCAAAACATGCAAAATTACTGTCATTCAAGAAAAACTGGGGAAGATGTAGCTGTGATGGTCAAAAAGTATTTATTGCGCCAGGTTGAAGTGCCTTTGAAAAACTTAACTCACTGTTAAGAACAGGTGTGTTTTGCTGAAGTACGTTATAGGGAATGTGATTCTTCACACTATATGTCAAAACTACTGTATCCAACAAAAACTGGGGAAGATCCAGGTTTGGGTGTTGATTCTTTTTTCAGTGAGTTCTACCACAGCTATACCCAAAATTGATCATTCTTTTCCTTGCCTCATGGTACACCCCGCAATCGATCCTGCTTGAACATGGTTGAACATGTTGAAGTAATAATATAATATTGTTTGCCTTCCTAAATGACAACAGATGGAAATTATTTGAAGCATGTAGTTTTATTTCACTGGCTTTTCGCACATATACATCAGTTTATTTTCAGCAGAAATAAACAGAAATGTGGACTGGATCACATAAAAACAGATGGGGGGTGGGGGCAGGTACTTAAACAGCTCCGTGTAGGTACAGTGCCAGGAACCGCCTGAATACCTCAGGTTTGTATCCTGCCAGTCCAGCTGGAACCTGCAGGGGACATTGTTTCTTGTTATAAAATATATAGAGCATGTTAACATAGCTAATGTCCACAACATCGGATGACTCACAACAGTTAAGAATAAACCCAATGTACTTTTGGCAACCAGCCGACACTCTCTGACAGGGGAAAGAGCCTGAGCTCGTGCAAGAGGCTGAGAGGTTCTGGCTAGATAAAGCTGAGCTTGCTTCAAAGCAAAGCTTGGGTTCCAGGGACTGGACTCCCTTCTCCTTTTACAGTTTCCTCCAGTAAAAGGTGCCAAATAGAGTAACCACCCTTTCTTGAGTCCTTGGAGGGGTTGCTCGAGAGCTCTCCACCCAAGGACTCCCTCATGCTGCTGGGGGTTTTCAATGCTCACGTGGGCAATGACAGTGACACCTAGAAGGCCTGGTTGGGAGGACCGGCCCTCCAATTGAACCGCAGTTCAAGGATTGACTTTGTGGACATGCAATCAGACTTGCAGCCACAGGTCTTAGAGACTCAGGTGAAGAGAAGGTCAGAGCTTTCAATTGATCAGCACCAAGACACTGTCATACCCGTCAGGTTCAAACATTTGTGAGGATCTGCTGGGAATGTCGGGAAGAGTCTCTTGTCAGGGGGATCCTCGATTCCCACCTCTGGCTGAACTTTGACCATGTCCCAGGGGGATCAGGGGACACTGAGTCTGAGTGGGCCATGTTCTGTGCCTCCATTTTTTAGGCAGCCAACTGGAGCTCTGGCTGTAAGTTGGTTGGAGCCTGTCGTGGAGATAACCCAGCATCTGTTTGGATTGCATCAAAATGAAGGACTCTAATCGGGCCGTTTTGGCCTTTTCAGGAGGGAGCTGAAAGGTACCAGCAGGCAAAGCAGAATGCAGCTTTGGTGGATGCCCAGGCAGGAACTCAAGGAATTTGGGAAGACAACGGAGAACATATTCTGGATGGCTTTGAGGAGATTGTAGTCCACCATCTAGTGGCTCAGGAGGGGGACGAAGTGCACTGTGTATGGGGGGATGGTGCACTGCTGAGCTGTGGGTTGGCGATTTGAAAACATCCTCACTCCAACCAAGACAGCTTACAATAAGGAGGCAGTCTGAGGACTCGGGTGGGCTCTCTTATCTCTGGTGCTGAATTCAGAGAGGTGCTGAACAAGCTCCATGATGGCAGAGCCCAGAGGGTGGATAAGATCTGTTCTTAGTTTCTCAAGACTCAAGAAGTTGTTGGTCTGCCTTGATTAACATGCCTCTGCAGCATCATTTCAAGATTCAAGATTTTTAATTGTTATTGTGCAGGCACAATGAAATTTTGCAGTGACAGCTCCCAGCTCGGAGTATTTGGATAGTGGGTTTGCCTCTAGACTGATGGACCTCTTTAAGGAGAGGGTGTGTTCCAATTACAGGGGGATCACATCTCTCTCAATGTTCTTTCCAGTGAGGGTTGGACTCAATTTTAACTGATTGTCAAAAAAATTCAAATGTATTTTTTCATACCCTAATTAAATGTACAGATACCTCTCAAAGGAGACTTTGAGAGGTACATCCAAATAACATTCAGTAACTTTTCTTGTCAAAGACCATCTTAAGTAACCAAACTTTGTCATTCATGCCCTTCCCACCAACAAGATTTTCACCTTTACTTGCTTCTTCTTAATCAGAGGTTTGACTTTTGCAAAATCATACAGCTCTACATCTTCGTCCAGCCACACCTGCAAGGGAGAATACAATAAAAACAATGAGTCAAACAAACTTCATGAAATGATCTTTCTGAAGTTCAAAACCTGCAACTGATTCGGATTGTGTTTATTTAAAGTTTGTAATCGATAACTCAGGAGTTCAAATAATACCTGTCATGTTAATTTGAAAAAACACATGGGATTAATTTTAAGGAAAATAATAATAATTAAGAATAAGAGTAAGTTGATTTTTCTAGAGGGTCCTGAAACAACATTGGAGGATATCTGGCACATGCTTTCCCACACATTGCAAGCTCTCTTTCACTTTTTGTTTGCAATACCTAAGGGATAGATAATCAGGAAAAAAGCTGAAAATATATCTGCATGGTTGTATCCAATACAGTGGATAAGAGGGGGGTACTAATAAATAACCATAATACTTAGTGTGAGAGCTTGTTTGAAAACAATTACATTGTAGACAAAAATCTCACCTGTTAGCAGGTGACTGGAGGAAAAAACGAGTAGCATTGGTTAGTTCGCCAAGAGATCAAACAGTTCACAAGCCCTGAGATGGCTTCAACTGTTTCATTTAAATTTCCAAATTGCTTTTGTCTCTCTTGCTCAGCACACACAACTACTCAAATGTAGTTAGTCAACCTTTGACAGACTTAACACATTTGCAAAGACACTTCTGGTCTTCCATGGCATGCAGGTTCTCCAATAGTGTTCATCTTGATTATACAGTTAGTCCATGAAAAGGCTTCACTTTCACAGCACAAATGGTTGAAATTAACATTAATCATCACCTTGAGGAGTTCATAGGTATTATAGAACAGTGGTGCATACCATTAAAATCAGGTTAGAAGACAAAGTTTGAATTACTGTTGGTAATCTCTTGTTTTGTCTGTTAATGAAGTATCTTTGAAGTATAGTACATGAAGTATCTTTCTTGCAATTCTAGCTGGTAACTTTATTATTAGTTACTTTTTCTGATGATTGTGTTAATTGTTATTACATCTTTATTTCTTTATTTCTCCCTTCTATAACTTTTAAATCTCAAACTGAAGGATTTAAACTTTAATATCCTACATCCCGATAATTGTGACCCATGGCAGACATACACATCGGATTCCATGCTGTAGATGAGGATGAATTACCTGGTTCTTGATGCCATCATTTCTCGAGAGCTCTGTGGTGTTGAGCTGGAATATCATAAATTGAAACACTCTACCATTGGTCCCCACTGCCCGAATAGTAATCGGCTGCTCCAGTATATGCTGAGTCTGACACACACCAACAAACATACAAACACACAGAATTAGAAAGATAACCCAGTTTACAAAAAATAACTTAATTTGAGTTGTACTATTTGCTCATGTTCTGTTGAATATGAAATTGTTTTTGTACAGCTTTATCTGTCACAGAAATAAACTGTTAGTAATAGTTATATAAAGAAGAAAATGTTGTTAAAAAATTCGTAAATAGAATGTTCTGGAAAATGAATAATTTGTGTGTAATGAATGGCCTAAGTATCTTGTCAATTGGATAACAGTGTAAACAGGGTTTAAGAATTGTGTTTGACCAATAAATTACAGACAGGAAGGGTAGTAGGGGCAGCATGACACTGGGGGTTAGGGCGGATGTCCTTGGAACTGAATATTCCTGGTTCAATTCCCAATTCCTCCTCGCCTGCCAAAGTGTTGCTAAGCAAGATACTAGGTGGCGCTGTTCAGTGGCTGCCTTCTGCTCCTGATTCCTCCATGATGGGTTAAATGCAGTGAGCAAATTTCACTGAAATTATATATATATTTATATATTGTATTACCACATAAACTCAGTTTTGTGAGAGAAGAGGATGCATAGGTACAGGTAATTTTCTGTGGCAACCTCTGAAAGGAGCAGATGGAAAACAAGATTACCTTGTAGGTAACCTGTTTTTTGGCCAAGTGCGCAGGTCACTACATTGTTTGACTTCAGTCATTCATATTTTTACTGCTGCTCCGTTGTTCTTGTATACAAGTAAGTTTATGATTATGGTCAGCCAAACTAGCAAAGGTTTCTGTTTTGTTCTCCTTCTCCAGCACAAATTTAGAAAATAAATTTGGTGAATTAATAATAAGACCTGGTTAAACACTGTTTAGCTACATACAAGTTCAGGTTGATGTTTGTGTCTTTTTTTTCTTTTGTTTGTTTGTTTGTTTGCTTCTTTGTTTTATTTAAAGGGGAGACCTGAAAAACAACCACTGCCATCTACCAGGACCTCCTTGTTTAGTGTTGAGTATACTCACCCCAAACAACGTTTGTGCCCGTGCCAGAGCATTTCCAAAGGCGAACATGATCATCTTGGCTTTGAACTGGTCTGGGCAGAGTCTATTATTTGAGTCGATTCCCTCCATAAAATACAGTGAATGGGCATGAGGGTAAGCATAGTCACGAGTGAAACCTGATTGTACACGAGAGACTTTATTAGTTAATCATCCAACTGTTTTCGTATTCTTCAATATTTGCAAAATATGCAGTGAAATGCTAAGAACTGTATGTGTTTGATTCAAAATGCTGCTCAAAGGAGTTTTTTTTTTGAGTAACACATTTGTAGTTAACCAATAAAACTGAAGAGGTTAATACATGAAATTCACATTTTCATCCAGCCAATCATGTAAAACCTAATTATTTGACCACTGTGGATATAAGGAAGCTTTGAAGATGAAATTAACTCACCTGTGCAGTTCGTCTTGTTGTATACATGCACTTTCTGTAAGTCAATGGTTGGGGAGACGGGATAGAAAGGTTCTAAAATATGATCCGCTGTTGTCAAAACTTCCTTTTTCCCATAAACTTCTGGGGGCAGATCCATGCTGGAGAGCAATATACCATTTTGACCTCTAACTTGGAATAGGTCGTCCCCTGATCACCAACATACAATGGAAATGTTTTTAGATGTACAAACAATTATCCATCTGTCCAACCCTTATAATCTTTCCTTATTTTTTTTTCAACCAATCTCAAATTGTTTTTCATATCCTTCAATTTGAATGGTTACACTTTTTGTACATAACTGTATAGGGCAGGGGTGGGTAAACTTCAGCCCGTGGGCCACATCTGGCCCATTGGTCTTTTTAATCCAGCCCGCCAAAGAATGGTCCAGAATTCATATTTGATGTGAATGATTGCATTCATTCGACTTTGACTTGTAATGACAGGCACTTGACCAGCAGGTGGCGCATTAGGCGCAGTGACTTGATTTTGCGGAGCCCAAGCCACCTCCTGTTAACTCTCCTCTACTGTTCAGAACATCTTTAGCAATTTCAAAGGAAAGAAAAGCCGACAGTGATAGCCGGGTGTTTAATATGGAATAGACACCTAAATACTTTTTTACTGAAGTTCGGTCAGAGGCTGTATGTCTTATTTGCAAGATACCATTGCGGTTTTTAAAGGAATACAACATCAGCCATCACTTTTCCACCAAGCGTGCTAATTATGCCAACAATATGCCATACCGCTCATAGGTTGGTAGCAAGCTTGCAGGCTCGGCGAAACACCGTTATCCACACAACTTCCATTCAAGAATCAAGCACGAAGACAAGTTATTTACTGGCATTCAAATTAGCCAGCAAGCTTTTCACCGAGGGGGAGTCTCTCAAAGAGTGCATGGGGGAGACTGCAGGTATTTTATGTCCTGAGAGCAAGAACAAATATGAAAAAATTAGGTGACAAGCCGTGTTGAAGTAATTGACGAACAAGTGACCAGCAAGCTAGACAAAAAGCTGAGTCGTTTACATTGTATTCTTTGGTACAGGACGAAAGCAATGACATGAAGGACACCGCTTAGCTTTAAATTACAATCAGTTGGACGAATGAAGATTTCGAAATAACGGAGTTTTTGGCTATGGAAACCCTAACCAGAAAAGCCCGCGGAGAGGATTTACATAAGAGCGTGTCAGCGGACAGAGAGGCACAAAATATCATGGAGTACGCTCGCCAATGTTACCACAGATGGATCCCCAAATCTGACGCGAATCCAGGGAAAGTATGTCAACGAGTGCTGGAGTTCAAACAGAATTACCACCAGACTTAGATGCACCGGCAAAAATGTTCCCACTAAAAGTAATGTTTACACTGTGATGCCTTTTTCTGTTTATGTTTGATATCTACTGTTAACAAATGCGTTTTTATATGTATCATATCTTGTGCTGACCCGGCCCGTTCTTCAAATTTTAAAAGTCAATGTGACCCCTGAGCCAAAAAGTTTGCCCACCCTTGGTTTAGGGAATAAAATAAATTGCTTTTACCATATAAAAAGATAATTATATACAGTATTATAAGCTCAACCATGCCCTTCACCTTAGGTCATGGAGGAGGGGTGATTATACCTCTTTTCCATGATGCTACAAGTGAGTACTTCTCTGCAAAGAGTCTGCGTCTGATGGCTGAACGGCTGGATTCTAGCGTTGCACAGAGATTCAGCAGGTTCAAGAGCAGTGTGTTACTGAAGACAGACAATATAGTTGTCACTCAACAAATGTTATTCATTTGATCCTTCAGCAGGTTCACTCAGATTTCACACTGACAAGTGAGGAGTATGCTTATATATATATATAATATGGTATAGTGAATTGTTTTAAGACGTACCAGAAGCTGTCTTGTCTGGGACACTCCTCTCTTGTGTCCCAGAAGCGGGCATGTTTGATAGCAATCTGCACACGTTCATCGTTATCTGGTAAATGGCAGGCTGGGCTCTTTGCCAATGAGTCAAGTTGAGGGGGCAGACCAGATATTAAGTGACTTTTGGTCAACCACAGAGCCTGACGCACTCCTGTTGGGGAGATCAGAGAAATCTGAAGGGACGGAAAGCTGTAGATCTGTAGATCTAAATAGACCTTTCCAACCTAATTCTAAACACAGCATGAAAATCACTTCTTTTATAAGTTTGTTGTATTTCTGTAAACTTTCGCATTACAAATTAATAAATTTACATGCTTTAAAAACAGAAAAGTGATCATTAGTGTCAATAGGTCAGGCAACAAACAGGAGCTCATTCTTGGGTTCCAGTGATGAGCAAATTTCAAAATTTTGTCAGTTTCCATCAGATGTTGAAACAGATCATTAGGATCATTCAAAGTGTTTATTGTCATATGCAGTCAGGAAACATGTTTCTCCATACAATTAAATTAGTACTTTGCTGTCCACTTTGAGTGTCAGATAGTTTGACAATACCCCAAAGTGAATCTAGTTGGGGTTTTTTTGGTTTGTTAATAAGGCACCCTGGCACCATTTTGTTATGAATATCTATCTACGTTAAAATCAATTCAAATTATTATGACAGGATGAGTGCTAGGCTAGTATATGTTGCTCCTTCAAATTAAACTTTCCAGAAACATATATGCATAATTTGATAGGCTTCTTTACTATGAATTATAACAAACTGACAAAATCAATTTTCAGGGGCACACTGCAGAGAGGGCAAAGACAAGCAGATATCCAAAAACAGAAACCAGAAACAAGCCTTAAAAGAACATGAACATTGTGTAAGCACTGCCTTAGCTGCAATATGACCCAATGAACAAAAAGAGTGATACAAAATCAGGCCTTATAATGCTATCTTCATATTTAAGAACAAAATTAACATCTATCCATCCATTTTCTACATCTTATCTTGCACTAAGGGTGGCGGGAATGCTGGAGCCTATTCTTGCTGTCCAGGTGGATGAGAGGCGGGGTACGCCCTGGACCCGTCGCCAGGCTTCTGCTCTCTCATTCGAATTTCTTTTCCAATTACCTCCCTACATTTTCTCCCAATGTCTGTGAGGGTTTCCTCCAGGTTGTCTGGTTTCGTTCCACCGATCAAAAAACGTGCAAACTCCAAACAAAAAGGCCTCCTGTGGGAATCAACCAGGTCCTTCATGCTGTGAGGCAAAAGTGCTAACCACTGTGCATCCACTGAAAATTAAGATGTCATAAATTAATAGAGTTTGACTTTTAATTTCTAATATTCTAATTACTGTAATTTCCAATAGCTTCACTATCAGAGGATTTTTCGTTAATTTATACGGATTATCCCGCACTCAGATTGAGCCTATACCAGCTGTCATTGGGCAAGAGTCCGTCGCCCGTCAATCACAGAACCACGTATAGGTTGACAGTTTGGAATTGCAATTACCCTACAGCATGCATTTTTGTTATAGAGGGGGGGGGGGGTTATGGGAAGAAACCAGAAAACCCGGAGGAACCCCACGCAGACATGGCGAGATTATGCAAAATCCACGCTGAAAAGCCCTCTGTCGGAATCGAACACGAGATCCTGTGGTGAAGGGGGTGCTCAAAGTACTGCGCCATGTAGTTATTCTTGTTTGTATATTATTTGAAAAACATCTACAAACGTTGTGTATCATCCTTAAAAAGACATTTTTTCAAGAATCCGTAAAGTAATCCCCATTCTCGTGTACGTTTTAATTATACATATCTAGTTTGGTTATTCAAAAGGATGTTTAGCTCGTTTCCACGTTATTTCCCCCTATTCCAGCTTGCTATTAGTTCGTGTCCAGACTAATAAGCATGTTATCGCTGTGTCATAGCTTTAGTCATTTTCGCTTTTGCAATTTTTTCGGTGTTTTCGGTTGTGACACAATACCTTCCAGCGCATTTGTCCTGTGGCTGTAGACGTAACACGGCTTGTCTTTGTAAGGCGCCATCTGATGAGCCGGGGGAGACCTATAGTGGTAGGCATCCTGGTAAGTCCTCTCCCATTGAGAGTACACGGGCTTCTCCAGCCCCGGAACATAGTGCATCCTCTCCGCATAGGTGACTCTATCCAGTCCAGGGATAACCACTCTCTTCGGGGGTGTTTGCGCCGTAGGAACTTTGGCAGTCAAAAAGCGACCGATACTGAAGTGTCTTCGGACCTTCAGGCGCCCTCCTTCCCCGAGACAGCGTAGCCATGTCATGTCACCCACGAAAAATTTGTAAGAATACATGGACGAGGCGACATTCAAAGACTGCATCATGTGATTATTATATTGAGAGATGTATCTGATCCTACTCATTTCTGTCGAAATCAGTCTTAAATCTGGCACTGCATGGTATTAATTCTAGACGGGCGCAGACATATTGGATATTGTTCTTCTTCAATCGCTGTTTAACGGCGGATGCGGATTGATAGTGCACTACCGCCACCGTCCGGATGTATAAAAAAATCGATATTATGGCTCACAAGTAAAAGGGAAAGCAGCCTGTAAGCTGCAAAAAATAAATACATTTCTAAATTGTATTACTGATTCCTGTACTATAAAGAAACTCAAACAGATATTTAATGACTTTGTTATCTGAAGATTTGGCTAGTATATTTAGAGTAAAAGTCTCCTCAATATCCTCTACCTTTTCCTCGAAAAGATTTCTCTCTCTGCTATACTTTGTGCAATTTAGAAGTACATGCTCTACAAGTTCTGATACATTGCATTCCTTAGAAAGCCCAGTATTATGTTTCCCCATAACATTCATGGTTTTATTTAATCCTGTGTGACCTAACCGAAGTCTGGTGAGTATGGTTTCTTATTTTTGATACCTCCTTCTCTGGCGCCCCGAACCAACCTTAGGACTCACATTATAAAATTCTCTCCCCTTAACTTCTCTATCCCAATTGTCTTGCCACATTTTTTTAAAACAATTCTTAATTATTGACTTAGCCTCTGACTTGGCAATATTACTATGAATTGACACAACACTTTCTCTTAAAGCCTGTTTAGCATATTTATCAGCCAGCTCCTTTCTAGTCAGTCCTACATGAGCTGGCACCCAGACAAACCTAACAAGAGTCCTGTCATTCTGAATGCTGAAATGGGATCGAGATCTCACACACAAGGTCATATCTTTCACTTATATTGCCCGGTTTTAGGCTTTCCAAAGCTGACAGTAAGTCTGTACATACAATTGCCCTTAAAGGTTTACTCTGCTCCACCCATCGCAACGCCACCATGATCGCTATAAGATCCGCTGAATACACAGATAAATAATCAAAAACTCTTGCAGAAAACTTATTGTCAAATTCTGGGACCACATATGCTACTGACACTCTCCTTGTAACTGGTTGTTTTGATCCATCTGTGAAAATTTGGACATATCCATAATAGTTGTCCACATACCTAATAGATAATTGTCCATTATCTTCCTTATAGTTTCTGACCTTTTCAAGCAAAGCTGTATCAGTCTCTGGAGCTGGTTGCAACCACGGTGAGCGTGGTGAATAGACAATAGACAGATTAAGTTCAAGGTGCCCAAGACCAGCTTTCTCAGCTTTTCCGTGTATACTAACACTAAAATATTCTCTTTTACTTTTTAGATGCTCCCAAGCTGGCATGAGTACACTTTTAGCTGGATGGTCTTCCCTATGCCCTCAAATGTACATAATATGAGAGCACCATTTGTAGCCGCCTCAACTCAGAAGGCATTTCACCCATTTCAACTTGCAGTGCCCATACTGGAGAGGTCCTAATTGCTCCCGAACAGAGTCTTAAAGGAGCACCGTGTATAACGTCAAGCTTCTTCAGTTCTGATTTTGCAGCAGACCCATAAGCAATGCATCCATAATCAATACCACATCTAATTAACCCAGCATACAGTCTTTTCATTAATATCATATCTGCTCCCCATTCCTTACTACACAAGCATCTGATGATATTGATTTCTTTCTTACACTTATCTATTCACTTTTCGATATGACTATGGCAAGTAAGTTTAGTCTCAAATGCATACCCAGAAATCAAATACAAATCACTTTTTCTAGGTTTCTTCCATACAACTGGAACTTAAACCTTTCCTCAACCTTCTTAAATGAGAAAAAACATTACTTTGTTTTTTTCGAAGAAAACCTGAATCCCCATTTCCTGGCCCATGCCTCAACGGAGTCAATAGCTTTTTGCAAGCTCTTAATTACGAGTTGAACACTCTTCCCCCTTTTCCAGAGAGCACCATTGTCAGCAAATAGTGACTTGCCTATACTGCACTCAAGTGTATCATATATATCATTTATCATAATCAAAAACAGAATAGGCGAAATAACATACCTTGAGGCACACCATTCTCTGCAGATAAACAATCAGAGTAATTACCATTAATTCAAACTTGAATTTCCCTATTGCTAAGAAAGTCCTTGATCAAGCTATACATTTTTCATTATATTCCAAGCATCCGAATCTTAATCAGTAACCTGTCTTTCCAAAGCATATCACACGCCTTTTCCATATCAAAGAAAACAGCCGCCATCACTTCCTTGCATACTTGGGCCTTCCTTATATCGCTCTCCAATTTAATGGCTGGGTCCATAGTCAACCTCCAACCGAGCTAATGTCTTGCATGGCAGCAGAGTTGACCCCAGTCTGTGTGAGATTGAGTGAATGTAATAGAGTGCTTTGAAACCACAAGGTGAGAAAAGCATCAATGAGTTAAGACCATGGATTTACAATTACATTTCAGATAATGTGGTTTGGAGTAATATGGCTACCATACAACACTGCAGTGACTCTGTATTAACCCAGTTGTTCATGCACAAAGTTTCATCAAACTTAGTAACTGATCTAGCGTAACAGAGTTCACTTTAAGACACTTTGCCGGTACATTTTATATGTCAAAAACAGATAATGTAGTTTCTGAATACTGCTCTAATGTCAAAGCTGGGTACTTTAATACATCTGATCATGCACTACATATGAATAAAAGTGTACTATCATGAGAAAACATTAGCTGCCACCCGACACGCTTACCTATCGCGTGTGACCAACCTCTTCTAAAGAGCTTTCACAGTTGACCTTCCTCATCAGATAAGCTCACCGTGGTCAAGCAGGATATAAATACTTGAAAAATGTCCCTTTATGGGGCCACTAGGTAGCAGTATGAGACTGTTGAGAATAACGTCTTGAGCTCCAATCAAATTCCAAACCCATGTGAAATATGAAAAAAAGTTGCTTAATATCACTTTCTGTGGCAATTAGGTGGTACTAGGAGTGTATATTGATATTTTGTGTTTCTTCAGACTTCATCCCACATGCTGAATCCCAATTTCACAAGATATTTTCACGAGACATCTTAACAGTACATCAGAGAACAAAATGTGTTTCCTTTCATCTTTAGTGGAGAACCGGTGGGCCTCAGACTGTGTATGTAAGTGTTGCTGCTGGTGAAATCTGTTAATACATTATTCTTAAGATGCATTATTTGATAGAATATAATTAATATGTAATATTATGTAAAACGTAGGGTTATGTGACAGCAAGTGTTGTTAGGTTATTGGAAACATCAGGTCCAGAATAGGGCCAAATGGCATTAGTTGAAGACAATTAACAGTCTGACGGTTGGTTGGTAAGAAACACGGACATTGGAACATTGTTTATGAGTGACATGGGGCTCCGTTGCTGTTCACTTGTATGAGTTACACTGACGTCTGAAGATGAAGACGGCCAATAGAAGATTTTGTGGACAGTATCACCTCCCTTTATAGAAAGCCATCAGCAAGTTCTCACAGAGTGATCAGGAGGAACAAGTAATAAACGCCCATTACTAGAACACCACCTGTGTCTGTCGTGTTGAGAGGGCTACAGTGTAAATTAACATGGTGTTGTACCATCTAGGCTCTAATCAAACACATGAACCATCAACATAACTGGACCACATGGAACCACCATTCAGTTTTTGGTTAATTTGCTGCCATACTTCTATCATATAATGAATATGAATATTGTCATTGTTTCACACAAAGGGGCCTTCAATGTGAGGGTGCTGAAAAAAAATTACTTGTGAGAGAAATGGTAAAAATTATGAAAATTTGAAATGTAAATGGTAGACTTGATCAAAATCTTGAGAATTTGGATAATCTGTACAACAAACATTTGGTGATATCCTTGTGATAACCCTTTGTTTCCTGTGAATCCTCTGGTTTGTACGAACTAAACAATGCCCTCAGAGGAAAATAAAAACTGAGGGTAATTAACTGAGAAGCTGTTCTTTTAGCCACTCCTTGCAGTAGTTTTTGCTACTGTACTCCTAGGCACTCATGGATTTATCCATGAGTGGCCGACTCCTGCTGGCTCATCAAGGAGTACAGGGAGATGGAGCTCAAGGTGAAGGTGGAGGTTGCAAAAAATAAACAGAGGAAGGATAATGACTTGTAGGCTATGTTGAACAGTAAGGAGTGGGAGACTGAGTGATAGAGGTTGGCAAACAGAGACAGGGATGGGAAAGATGTGCATCCAGGTTGAGGTGGTCAAGGATGAGAGGGAAATCTATTGACAGGTGACAGAAATGTAATTGGAAAATGGAAAGAATACTGATGAAAAAGGAGATGTGAGAGAGAACAAAGAGTAGAAGAGGTAACTATTGTGGACCACAAAGTAGCAGAGATTAGTAAATGTAAAGTAGGGAGAGCACTGGAGAAGCTATAGAGGAAAGGCAGTTGGTTCCAATCGTATGGAGGTATAGAAGTGGCTAAGAAAAGTAGCAGTAGTTTCTGACCAGATTTTTCAACAGGATCTTAGAATGTGAGAGGTTGCCAGAAGAATTGAGAAAATGCACTGATTCCCATTTTAATGAGCAAGAAAAATGTGCCGAATTCTGGTAACTAAATAGGAATAAAGTAGAAAAACCACACAATGAAGTCAAAGTAAAGAGTAGTGGAATCTGGAAAAAGCAAGGGGACAAGAAAGGATCTACGGTACCCTACAAGGAAGTCTAGAATGGTAGAGACATTTGTTAGAGCAGGACATGTGTATGAGCTGTGAGACCATGGTGAGGTGTGCCATAGGTGTGACAGAGGAGTTCAAGGTGGAGGTAATATTTTATCAGGGATCAGCTCTGAGCCCCTTGTTTGCAATAGTGATGGACAGGCTGACAGATGATGTTGAACAGGAATCTCCGTTGAATGTTTGCAGATGTAGTGATTGCAGGGGGCAAGAAATCTAGAGACGTGGAGGTATGTCCTGGAAAGGGGAGGAAGGTTAGCCACAACAATACAGAATGTGTGAATAAATGAGAGGGCCCAGGTGGAACAGTGAAATTATGGGGAGAAGTGATAAAAAGATGGAGGATTTTGAGTACTTTAAGTCAACAGTCAGAGACCAAGGAGCATGGAAAAGATCTGAAGAAGCACATTCAAGCAGGTTGAAACAGAAAGGGATAAAAGTATCAGGGCTAATGTACACTATAAGAATATTAGCAAGAATGAAAGGAAAGATGTGCAAACCAGTGGTATGACCAGTGATGGATGTATGGATTAAAGACAGAAACATTAAAATAAGACAGGAAGCGAAGCTGGAGGTAGCAGAGATGAAAATGTTGAGCTTCTCTTTAGGAGTGACGAGGATGGATAGGATGAGAAGCGTGTCCATCACAGGGACGCCACATGTTACATGTTTTGAAGATGAAAGTCAATAGAAGCCAGACTGAGATGGTTTTGGACATGTGTATAGGAGGGATAGTGAATGTATTGCTGGAAGGTTGCCAAAGTCTGAAATGTCAGGCTGGAGGCCGAGAGGAAGATCAAAGAATATATAAGGATATAGTGAAAAAGGACATGAAGTTAGTTGGTGTGAGAGAAGAGGATCCAGAGAATAAAGTTAAATGGCGGAAGATGATGCACTGTGGTGACCTGTGACGGGAGCAGCCAAAAGAAAAAGAAGATGGGATAGGACAATCTCAGGCATATTACAATCTATCTATCATTTATTATCTGGAACCTTTCGCAGCAGTCGGGAAATCTTTCCCTGTTTTCAGAGATCATTCTTATTCAAATACACTTTCATTGAAGTACTTTCAGAGGACACAATGAAATAAAAAAATATAATTTCATTCATGCCTTTTTAACAGTGATTTGAGTAGCAAAATACAGAGCAGTTTGTGAAACTATTGAGTTAATCAAACGGTGGAACAGTCAGGGAGCACTGGTATTCAACTTTTCCTGGCAACTGTGCCAGAAGTTCAGCAGCCTGCTATCCTTGTTAGAGCAGAAGTCTGAGAAGTCTCTGAGCAACCGTTCACCAAGCCTCTCATCACCCAGCACTCCAGTCCTCCACGCCTTGGTAAGCATAGTGTTGTAGGCCCAATAGTAGCCAGCTTGCTCCTCAACACCATATGGCCCCTGGTTATTTGAGGTGGTGGAATTCCTGCGTCTACGCTGCTGCCCACTTGAGTACTTTTTCTTTGAGTATGGCAGCTGCAGGAACACGGTACCTGACAAAAGAAGTCGAGTGAAACACAGCAATATCCAGAAAATATGGTAATTTGTTTTTGTGAGAAATGGCCTACCTGTAACATGAATATACTGTGGCTTGTTGTCCAAGGGGAAATTAAAAGTAGAAGGAGAAAACTTGTCGTGTATGAAGCCAAATCTATGAGAAGAACAGTTATTAACGTATGCATTTGATGTCATAGGCAGAATCGGAAGAAATATCAACTCATCACTGGTCGGCATGTTTTATTGTCTGTGACCTACTCCCATGGCAAGACCAAGAAGTGGTGTAAAGATCACTGACGACTTCTGCTAACAGCATCCATAGACTCTACAACATTTTTGGGTGAAAAAATAAAACTTAGGGTGTGTTTTCACTGTCTGACTACACATTTCCAGTGCCTGAAAATTGAACTATATTGAGACAGATTAGAAAATGTCTGTCACCATGTAGACGTGGAAAATTATACAGTTTGAAAATGGGCATGCGCAGTAAGGTTGTCAATTACTGGCCTGGCATGTAAACTACTGCATTTCTGGTGTTACCATCTCATGTGCACAGTGCTAGTTCTAAACGTTGAAGTCTGCATGTGGAACTATTTGAAGACAGCGACTGGAAACAGAACAGTGTTTTGTAAACAAGCCTTAGTGTGACTGGACTATAGTCATAATTGACTAGACCAAAAATCAAGCTACTAAGAAACAATAAGCAATTACTGAAGGAAACCTTGATAGAACCACCACAGTCAGGGAAAAGCAAGGTAAGATGTAGGACTGTGACTGAAAAATCTAAATCTAAAAAGGCTGCAGGCATATGAAGCAGAAAATTTAGCAAACATTTTACTTTCCAAGTAAAACCTGTAAGTGATTTTATTTATATTTTTTAATAAATACACAATTCACTCTTCCCCCTTCTATAGTAGCGGTACCAATCTTCTGTTTTTCAAAACACCTCCAGAAATGCCAAATGTTATGTCAGGCACACCCGCTACTGAGTTGCTATGGGATCTAATTGCGTCAAGATAACTGGCCCTGTGTTCACTCATCCTTTTGAAATGTGAATGGATGGAGGGAAAAGGCAAGAAAGTAGATACATTTGCAAAGATAAAATAAAATTTGATCTTGGCAGATTAACCTCGGTGGCTGGCTCACATAAACCTTGTCATTATGCTGTAAAGCCCATCCATCCATCTTCTAGTGCTTATCCAGGGGTTGGGTTGCAGGGGCAGCAGCCGAAGCAAAGCGGCCCAGACTTTCCTCTCCCCAGCCACTCCTAGCTTTTCCAGGGGAATCCAAAGGCAGTCCCAGGCCAGATGAGAGACATAGTCCCTCCTCCCGGTGGGACATTCCCAGAGCATCTCACCGAGAAGGCATCCAGGAGGCATCCTGACCAGATGCTCTGGGCATCTCATCTGGCTCCTATCAATAAAGGGGAGAAGTGGCTCTACTTTGAGCCCCTTCCGGATGGCCAAGCTTCTTACCCTATCTCTAAAGGAGAACCCAGACACCCTGCGTACAAAATTCTTTTCCACTGCTTGCATCCCTGATATGGTTCTTTTGGACAACAGACAGCTCTAAACCACAGGTGAGGGTGGGAATGTAGATTGACCGGTATATCAAGAGCTTTGCCTTTTGGCTCAGCTCCTTCTTCACCACAACGGGTTGAGACAGAGTAGGTATTACTGCTGATGCTGCAGCTTCATTGTTCCCTCACTCACAAACAAAACCCGGAGATATTCGACTCCTCCACTTTCAGTAGACTCTCATCCCTGACCTGGACGGGGCTATCCACCGTCTTCTAGCCAAGGACCATGACCTCAGATTTGGAGGTGCATATTTTCCTCCCAGCTGCTTCGCATCTCACTGTGAACCACTACAGTTAATAGCTAGAGACAGTCTGATTAAACCACCACGACCACATCATCTGCAAAAAGCAGAGACCCAATCCTGAGGACACCGAACCGGATCCCCTTGACACCCTTGCTTCACCTAGAAATTCTGTCCATAAAGGTAATGAAAAGAATCAGTGAGAAAGGGCAGCCCTGGTGAAGTCCAACTCTCACTTGAAACTACTTCAACGAACTGCCTGGAGTGCGGACCAGGCTATGACACTGGTCAAACAGAGACCGAATGGACCATATTTTTGGACCTGGTACCCAAATAGAGTGGTTGGGAAAAATCCAATGCACCCTCAAGGAGCCTGAAGAGGGTGTAGAGCTGGTCGAATGTTCCACAACCAGGACGAAAACCTCACTACTCCTCCTTGATCCAAGATTTGACAATTCGATGGACCCTGCTCTCGAAATCCCCTAAAAAGAACTTTCAGTGGAGGCTGAAGTTGGAATACACACCCCGGTAGTTGGATCACACCCTCTGATCCCCCTTTTTCAAGAGGTTGATCACTTCCAGGGGCACTACCCCCAATGTCAATGTGACCTTGCAGAGGCATGTCAGCCAGGATAGCCCCACAAAATCAAGAGCCTTGAGGAACTCAAGGCAAATCTCATCCACCCTCTGGGCCTTGCCACCGAGGAGCTTTTTGACCCCCTCAGCACCTCCCCAGAAATAGGGGAGCCCACCTCCGAGTCATCAGACTCAACTTCCTCATTGGAAGGTGTCAGTGTGATTGAGGAAGTCTTCAAAATATTCCTTCTACCAACCCACAATGTCTTGAGGTCAGCAGTGCACCATTTCCATTATACTTAGTGTTGACAGAGCACTACTTCCCTCTCCTGAGACACCAGATGG
This sequence comes from Fistularia tabacaria, assembly GCA_901007705.1. NCBI lineage: Eukaryota > Metazoa > Chordata > Actinopteri > Syngnathiformes > Fistulariidae > Fistularia > Fistularia tabacaria. The sequence continues at coordinate 34,238 of CAAKHD010009709.1, read as the reverse complement.
TGGCCCAGTTGTTCCCCATGGCCTAAACCAACTCCCCCTGGGCACATGTTTTTTCAGATCTTATCAGATAAACTATTATTGTCCTGTGAGGCAAATTCTTCTTAGGCTATAGGCTACAGTACAGCTGCTTTTCACACACATCAGACATATATAAACCGATGAAAATATCGGGTGGTAACTCAAAGTGCAAATGAGAGTTGCAGCTCTGCCCCTGTTTACCATAAAGTCGATCAATGAACTGCGCCTACCGCACATGTGCACTTGGCCTGGTGTCAAGTGCACATGTACACAACCAACATAGTGTTTATAATGGACAGTCTGTGATGAGCACAGAAGTCCAATAACAAAACACCACTAAGGTTCGGTTATGGAGTAGGCGTTCTTGAGCAGTCCCTGCAGTGACTCCAAAAAGACTGGGGGATTTGAACTGCTGTTTGGTGCTTTGGCACAAACAAGTCAGAGCCCACCCCCCCCTCCCCCAAAGCCAGAGGGAAGCAACCATCTCGTCCACTGGGTTGAGCCCAAATGTACAGATGCTGGGTTGGGGAACAGCAAGTATGTCCAAAACCTGCATGGCCCACCGATTTTAAGGAGACTTCTTCCAAGCCATGTCTCGAGGCAATTCTGACTATATCTAGCTGGATCCTCTTGGTCTCACACACCAACTCAAGTTCCTTCCCTACCAGAGGCAACATTACAAGTCTCTCGAGCCAGCTTCTGCAGGTGAGGATGGCAACAACAAGGTCCCCTACTTAAGCCACCACCCAGCTCAATCTGCACCTGACCCCCTTGACCCTTCCTATGGGTGGTGAGCCCAGGGGAAGTATTGTTTACATTGAAGAGCAAAAACAGCCACCACCTGTACAGTATGGCTTCCTGGAAGAGCTGCATCCTTTCACCGTAGGTCTCCAGGTCAAAACCTAGTACAAGAACACAAGCAGTTTTAAGTTATGACAAATGAGTACAAGTGAAACTAACACATGCATCCATTTTATGTACCGTCAAACAGGTTGTCGCTGCCATTCTTCTGCAGACAGTGGATATTCAGTGGAATGAAGAGCTGGGCTCTAAGTGGATCACCATACAGGTATGACGTCAAGGCAAAAGGCATCTCCAGCACAGGCACCAACAGGAAGCCACAAGACGCTGCTTTCCTGTGCCACCCTTGAACCTGACAAACATCTTTTTTAGTTCTATAAGGTTCATAAAATAACAAGTTTGTACAATGTCTATAAAAAGTATTCACTCCCCCCTTGGATGTTCATATTTTTGTTACTTATATAAATGAAATCATGGTCAATGTGATTTTGATTCTTTTGATAAGCATTTGCAAACTAAAGTGGGTGTCATGTCTAAGTGAAAGCAGCTTTTTATACATTAAAAAAATTTATACTTTATTGATACCGAAGGGGAAAGTCGTGTGTTACAGTAGCAGTTGAGCTGCTGCAACAGGCTGCCGTCTTCCAGCGCCATCTTACTGTCTTATTGTTATTGTTGTTCCACTGAGCTCAACTGGCTTCAGTTACTGCATTTTTGTGGTCTTATCGTCATGAATTTGTCTTCAATAACAGACACATTCCTACACTAACAGCTAAGCTGACTGACTTTGAAAATATGGAGAATATTTCTTCAATACGTGAAACTACAGCTGCGTTAACAGTATGACATGGTTCATTATGGAACATGACCATATAGTATAGCAAAACTTCCTCTAAATTGTGTGTTCTACTTCCATCACAAGACACATCGCCAATAAAGAAATGGAGGTAAGCTGGCATCAATACATATCCATGTTTACCAATTCCTTGAATATGTCTGACACATGATGTGTTCAATTCCTTCACCTGGCTTTCTCATGGAACACAAGCATATTTTTGTTTTCATTTTAAAGGGACAATGCTTGCACGTAAATCAAATATTGACTGTTGATTGGTATAATGTGTATGTGAAGAGGTAATATTACATAGCACTGCGATTTTGAATCATTAATATATTTTTTCATTGCATTTGTTGTACAGCAAACTGTGGTCTGGAATATTACTGTTAGTTTTCTCTCTACGGTTTATTATAGTTCCCCTGCTCTTTATTATACTTTGTGTTGGACAACATGTCCCTATCTAGGACAACATGAGAGGAACTCTATGGAACTTCTTGAAGCAATCTGATGAGAATTTATGTATAGATAAACCCATGTATAACTACATGGGTTCCTCAGACCAGCGGAAGCAATGGGAGAGATGAGAGGAGAGCAAATAGAGGGATTAAAAGAGAGTGGAGGAAAAAGAGAAGGAGAATGGGGGAAGACAGAGTTCCTTCAGTGTGAGAGGCTTCCGCGAACAGATCAGTTCCATTGACGAGGCCAGAGACATTCTGTTGCAGAAGAGGAGCCAGCAATATATAAACTTGGCTTTTATTTTTTCATTTATTTTTGTAACCAATAAATTCTGCATACATAAATCTGCATGTGATTTTAGAGAGTCCAGTCTGTACGATAAGTTATTTAATGAGTTTAGGCCCACTCTGAAGAAACCAAAGTACACCAGGGGTGAAATCTCAACTCAAGAGGACCAAAAGTCTAGAATTGGGTAGTGTGGCTACATCCATCGGAGGATTTCTACATGTTGTTAACTTTAAGGTCATTAATATTATCACCGACTAGGAGTGACTAAAAAGGGTCTCAAAAGGCAAAGGGCAAAAATTTGACAATTTCTAGAACAATATCACTTTCAATATTTGTAAAAAAGATGAAAAATTACCATGTCAAACAGTACAGCAGCAGTGACTGCCATCCAGTGTAGCTTGATCTCAAAAGCAACCTTGAGGGCGAAGTTGCCATGGTAATAAGAACTGCACCATTCACTTCGTCCACTGCGGTTATTAACATCCACATCAAGAGTGACTGTCTTCTGCTCTGGGACTGTGGCAGCTAGTCATCACAGAGAGGGTAGAAGTAAATAAAGAAGAAATGGATGACATTGCGACCATGTTTTCACATATTGTCAAATGGTGGCTTTGCTGTCATAACTTGTTGGTTTTAAAACATGAGTCAATCAAGTCTATTCCTTTCAAAAATATAATCTTCCTATACAATGCAAGTAAGTCCATAAGATTGACATACCTGTAATTTCGTGGAATACAATTCTTGAAATATGTTTATATTTATAATTAATTTTGCAATTTTTTAAAAGATGCTACATCATGAAAAAATTGCTTTTTGAAGGGGTTTACGCTTTCATTTAGGTGTAGCTGGAAAACGACAGCTCAGTCTTGGTGGAAGGGCAATCACCTTCTCACATAATGTGACCCACAGTGTTAAATCTACTAATTCACAGTCTTTTCTCAACAGCATCTGAGCCCATACCATTTTACTGGTTACTAGCAAAGCATGTAACCTGCTTTGCAGCTGCATAGATCTGCAAAAATCTTCAGATTGACTACCAACCTCATACGGAACCTTGGCAAGAATATCTTTTATCTTTTGAATGTAACTTACCCAGTGCAGTTTGAAAGCTGTTTGTTTGAACAGCTTTCAAACTTGGAACAGGGAAAATTCAAGTATTTACTAATTAATACAATGCATAAAAGTCTCTCTGTGATAGTGCGTACTACCCATACCCTTTGTGTCACCCTGAATCTTTTTTGCAAATCTTTAGGGCCATGATCAAGGCCTAAAGGCCCTTAGGTACATGGAGCATTGAACTTCATTGCCATCTTCCCCTGGTCTCTACTTCACTGACATAGTTTTTTTTGGTAATGACTCTGGTTCTCAATTGACCTTAACAAGAGTACTTTCACCTTTCTAGCTATCCAATAAATAATGACTTCTGATATAACATTCCAGTGTCTGTGTGTGTATTCGGGTCTTTGATTTGACGATACAATTTTTCACGACTATCATCGGTGTTTATTTCCTCGTAGGTAGAAGAAGTACAAAAATCCTTATGTTGAGGTACTGCTAACATCAATTAAAACTCTGCATTCAAAGCAGATGAATGATTATCAGTTGGTTTTCTCTGATTATATTAATACTTTGATCAATAAAGTATTTGATACATATCACAATTGAGCATCTTCCTAAACTGCTGAGCAGTACATCACATTGCATGAGTCTGTTTGACCACTGTCCTGTAAGAGACAATTGGTTATTAGCTTTAAGAGCCCAACAGTTTCCAGCTGCACCAAAACAGTTAATTTATCCCGAAAAAATGTATCCACAGATATACACATAATGTTAAACCCACAAAGGAACACCGAATGCAACAACCAATGAAAAACAACTCTACTTAAATACTTGAATTCACAATGAGCACTAGAGACTTTCTTCATGGACCAATTTAAATGAAGGACTTTCTTGTATTCTATTTAAACCCTCACAGCTTGGAGAAGTGATTGTGGATGTTAAACGACAAAGTTTGCCTCACTTGGTAGGTATAGATTATGATATTCTAAGAGCAAAAGAGCATCTACTCCTGTTAATCATTTTATTGTTTTCAGTTCTGTTCTGCTTGGATTTTCTACTTTTAAAATATTGCTTTTCAAAGAAAATGTAATGTTGCTTTAAAAAAAGGTCCATTTTAACACTTAACTCTTCCACTTTCAGCTTTCCCACAAGGTGGGATACGTGACTTTTAGAAGGTGGATAATTTATTCACATTCTTTGGTAAGTCATATGTAGAAAAAAACTACAGGATAACTCAAATTATTATCCGTACATATTGGCAAAGTTAACATCACAGAAGGTTTTTCAATGACAGCTTTAGATATGTACATATAAACTTTTTATGATACTACCTAGTACAATTTATGAAACATTGGAGACCTCTAGCATTCTAAGAACTAGATCTGCTATATGGGCTAGATGTACCTAGCAGTGCAGCAGCCTGGCTACGTCCTCCAAAGCTGCGGCTGAAGGAGCTGTGCCTACTTGTATAAGAAGCTGGACAGCTGGGCAGCCATGGAAGGAGGAATGTGGGGAGGTCACAGAGTTGGTGCTCCTCCAACTCAAAAGCCACCTCAAACCACTTTCTTTGAAAGAGGGCTAAGTCCTCCAGGGAAGTTGTGCCCATACCTGCAACTATTGGGGAGGTTGTGGGCAGCTGCGAGGCTGATCAGTAAAAAGAAGAGGTTACATCTAGATATCACATTATATCTGTGAGTCTTGATTATGAAACATGGTACAAATGCTAAGTGTGCTTTTCAAGTCACTTACCATCCTTTTCCCCAACAATTCGATAGAAGTAGAAGCCATAGACAAAAGTGCGCATGGCATCTCCAGAGGCATGAGCAACTAGTCCTTCATCCAGCATCTTCTAAACATACAAAAACAGAGGCGACGGTGAATGATGGATATATACCTATACACAAACACTTTCGATCATCACCCACTTTACTTGGTACAATTTGCGAGTACCGGTTCAGACATATTGTATGGTAACAGAGTAAGCTGCTACCTTGGTTGCAACAAGTGATTATTTGAGATACTATTGCCTCATCTCAACCAAGTCCGGGCATTTCCTTCTGGCTTCTGGCACCAAAGAAGCATTTTGGCCAAAAAGAACTTCTGCTGCAACTGCTTTATTAATTTTTCTCTCTTTTCCAGACCATGCTCTGTAAACTCAAGGAGATAGTGTGAAAATCCCACTAGATCAGCACTTTCTGGACTACTCAGACCAGCACGTCTGGTACCAACAACCATGCCATGTTCAAAGTCACTTAAAACACCTGTCTTCCCCATTTTCATGCTGAGGTTGAACTTCAGCAAGCCAACTTGACCATGCCTACATGAACTGAGGTGCAGACTTATGATTTGCTGATTAGCTGTGTGTCTTAACAAGCATTGTCACAGGTACATCTACTAGAAGAGGCTAGTACCCATAGGCTGGAATATTTGATTGCTATTAGAGGAACTACATTGAACTGAATCAAATTCCTATATACCTGCGAGATCTCAATTTGTACATGTAAATGAGATGTCCTCTACATGCATTAAAATAAGCTACAATGTTCCACAAGGTTCTGTGCTTGGATGAATACTTTTAAGCCTATTTATGATTCCGTGAAGTAATATTTTCATGGAGTATTCCATTCATTTTCACTGCAATGCGAATAACACCCAGGAGTTCCTATCATTGAAGATAGATGAAACCATCACACACCGGATAGCAGCATGTGTAAAGTCACAGTCTTTGTGAAATCTCAATCTGAGACTCGGCTGCAACCAAAATCTCTAAAAACTTGTGTGAGATGATAGTTTTCCACAAGTTTTTTCCAAATCCTTTCAAAGTCTTCTGATGTATGGGCAGCATAACTCAAAACAAAATTAATTCATCATTCTGGGCTCTCAACATCAACAGAACACTTACCTAATGATACAACGACTGTGGATAGAAACACGTTGGCCTCCGGTACCACTATCATATATCTTGGAGTTATCTTTGACCAATTAGCTTGATCCACCCCAAGCTTTCACCACTACAACGTATTTTGGGAATATTGCAGCTATTGTTGTAAGATTTCAGCTATAACATGTAACTGCTAGTGTTATTGGTATTAGAGGCAGAAGATCATTTGTGCCAGTATTTCCTCACCCTAAAGCAACTCAAATGTCTCTATCAAGCACTTGCTTTCTAGGTTTTCTGTCCTTCTCTTTCTTTCTCTCTCTTTTTACCCCGCCAGGTCAAGACAGAAGGCTACCAAACTTGACTTTGAAACTGCCCAAGGTTTCTGCCTCGTAAAAGGCAGTTTTTCCTTGCTTAGGAGAATGTTGGGTTGATACAGACAGACTCTATATGTTTAAGTGACATGGGACATCTGTGTTGTGATTTGGTCCTTTAAAATCTGACTTGGCATATAAAACAGAATTACAATGGCCCTGTAACGGCTGAATTGGTGATGATGATGTTCAATGTAATTGTGTTTTCTGTGTGTTTTCTAGACTTTTCATTAATTATATTTGGTGTTTATGTTAGAGACCTTTTGTGCTAAGACAATTAAAAAAAGGCAACTCCTACCTGCATAATCTCCACGGCCATTCCTTTTGTGACCAAACCCTCCACATTGTTGAGGAGCCAATGAACAGCCTCTGCACTGATAAAGCAGTGGAGTGGAAGGCCCTTCTGTTCTGGGAGTAGCTGTACACCAGTCCTAATACCATACACAGACCAATAGCAAAAACACATCATGGAAGGAAAACAAAAAACAGACCCAGTATTATTATTAACTGCTGAGGATAAATAATAGCTTTTTTACCTAAAAGTATGAAACACTTCCATCAAGATAATGAGGAAAAAACACACATAATATAACAAGGTGTACAAATATTATCAAATTATAACATGTGCAATTATTGCAAGGATTCAAAAGAGCCAAATATTAATATGAAAACTTTAGAAAACATATTATTATCAATATAATGACTGAAATTACTTGGTGGTCTACAGGAACGTAACTGAGACCCACTGAATCAGGTCCTGAACACAGGAGTATAAAACAATTCTTACGTTGGGTGTTTAATAGCCTCCAGGATCTCCAAGAAAGTTGAAGAAGAAGGCAGAGGAAACTCACTCTCTGAACATGGCCCACTGTCAAGACATCACTATTTTTCATCAGATATTTTTGCAAACTCTGGTATGTCCAAACAGCCAGCAGTTAAAGTGATATATATTCGATGTACATGTCATAAATGGGGGAAGCACAGTGGCGCAGTGGCTAGCACTTCAGCCTCACAGCATGTCTTGGAGTGACAAATAATTCACATCTAACTCGAACATCTCAGCCTTCTTTATGACCAATCTGCTTTAGTATCAGTCGCAGATTTCTGGGTGTTAAAGACACATATTCATCCATATTACTGAAGTAACCCTGACCATGAGAACCTAATTACTAGGATATATATTTTCCAAAATGGTTACCCAGTTTTTCAATATGGAGGGGGCGTGAGGGGTTATATCCAACTCCCCAATTTTTTGTATGTGTGGGCTCTATCATTATAATTACATAGGAAACCCATATTTATTGTATTCAAGAGAAGACAGAAATTTCATAGCAGAGTTACTGTGTGCAGAAAGATTCAAATGTCAATATATGGAGGTGTCAGCAGTGGTAAATAAAGTAACTGGTTTACCTTGTGTCTGAAATACAGGCTGGTGTGTCTCCTGCAAGTGAACCAGGCCCTCCAGCTGTCCCTCCTTTATCAGCACCATCTGTGGCTTCAGTGGTTAACTACAGTTTAGGAAATCAATGACCATAAACACTACAGATCGAATGCTGCAGTCACCAAAGCAACATGTCAAACTTGTCCAATTTTCAATGAGCAACCACAGCACCTGGCAGACATTTTGAATAATACAGAAATAAAATCTAAGACCGCTTCCCAACCAAATTTGGTGCAAATGTATCCAAAAAAACTCCTATCTGTGGTGCATTACTGCTGATGGTTACATTGAAGTCTCTTTCACATTTTTGTATCAAAGATGAGTATACATCAGTCATTTTTGTGAGCCCTATCAACTCTATCAAGCCTCAAAGAAAGAAATGCCAATTTTTCACCAATGAACAGCAATTTCTCTGGGATAAAACTGGTAGATGTTCTTTTAATTTTGTTGTGATTTCACAATGGAGTGGGTAGAAACAGTAAAGAACTACAGTTTTGAATGTAATGTCTTTAAGACTAATCGTATACCAATTTTGCACAACTATCTCCTATTGTCTGGCCAAATAACAAATGATGAGGAAACAGTAAATGAAGTGCCAAAGCCCGTAATCTCACAGAAGACAAACATGCGGAATCATTTGTATTAAATTTCTCCCTGAAGGTGGGACCTGTATTGATTGGCAGTGCTGTAAATAAAAAACAAAGTTCAGCACAGTGTGCTCATGCAAAATATTTAGAGTAACGGGACAGGACTTACTGACCTGATGGTGGTAGATGTAGGAAGAGCGAGGGCTTCGTATAAAATCCAATATAAATGCAGAATCCTGTGAGCAAAAAGACAGGAAACATTCAAGGACCAACCATAGATAGCCAAGTAACAGGGAAAGTTCAGACACATGGGGTAAGTAGATAGAAGGAGAAAAAAAGAGCCAGAAAAGAACCGCGGGTGTGAGAAAGTATTTGTTGTTGATCAAACTACACCTTGCAAGGACTGTCTACATCTGGTTGGGCTATGACACCACGAGGGAGTTCACTTGCAGCTCCCGATGGCGCTCCCTTCTGCTGTCGTGCTTTGGAATATCAAGACTTAGATTCATAGCTCCCCTACAAACAGCATGTTGCATACTGTTCCAGGTACCACTTTCTGCTCCATCTCCAGTTAAGGCTGACAAAGCTAATGTGCCTTTTTTGCCTTACAGAGGCACCATTGGTTCAGTAGTAAAGGAAGAAAGGCAACTTTGTACCTTCATTGGCATGCCCTTCTGGTATGAGAAGTAAAGAGTGACTTAAGTGGGAATATTGCTGTATTATTACAAAATGCATGGTGATAAAAAAAAACTCAATTGAGATTTTTTAAAAGGATCTTCAAGAATAGCTTGATGCTTTGGGTTAAGAATTCAATTATTACCTATAAAACAAAAATACAGGTTTGCTATGAAGTTTTAGCTTAACATTTGTAAGGTTTAGGTTAAGTAGTTTTGTTTGGTGGTCCCAAGTGAACAAGCAAAGAGCAACATTTTTGCAGGCAATTAGGTGTACTAGAGCTAGAGCTTATGTTCAGGGTATTAAATTTCTGTGTGTAAAAGGACTACTTTTTAAACTTTTTGTATGCATATTTGTCAACAAATGGGATCAATTGAGATGATTTTCAGACCACATTCATATTTTGTCATGGGAGACATGCTTGACGTTAAAACATTTTGTTGATTAAGCATACAATGTTTATTTCTTCCAAATAAAACCCTTTTTTTTAACTAGAAAGCTAAAAATGAATGCCCTTTACAACAGTTTTAAAGAAGCACTATATAGACTGTGTGAGCAGTAGTGGCATCAAATGATGCATTTTTTTTGTTTATTTCAGTGGCCTGCGGTCATCTGTGCTATAAATATAGGTTCTCCAGTCATTTTTAACTTTATCTTAGTATAAAGAAAATAATAATACTAATAATAATAGTAAATAAAATAAAATAAAAAAATATAAAACGAATTCGCACATTTACCCATCAAAAACAGGGCAATAACCTGAGGTGTAGTCTCACCTCTGGATGCACAGTCTCTCACAAACTGGTTTGCATGGCTTGCATGGCGCATGCTTGTTTCTCTTTTTCAGCATGTTGTCAACATGTTTGTAAAAGATGTATGATACACCATGACTTTCTATAGCCTGTATATGTTCTTTACTGTAAGCGTGTGACATAATTATTCTTGCTGCTCAGACAATAAACCACACAAAAAAAGTCGTAAGCTGAGGCAGACAATCGTGTGCAACACATGAAGGGGGCGTACGAGGGCCGGCAGCTGCTTGTTGCTTGTTGTTGCCACCCTTTAATAAGCAATATAGGATAAAATAAATAGGATCGACAAAACAAAATATAGAGGACTCCAACAACAGTGTAACAGAGCTTTCCGTGGCGAAGGACAGGGTTGGGACTTCATACACAAATACAGGAGAGACCACCAAAATACAGTTGTTTTTTTTATTTGAATTTTAAATCTGCTGAGGGAGCCCTATCAGGCCTTTTTTGCCTGTGAAGCTCTGAAAGCAGCTGCCAAGCCAAGAGGCTTAGGCAATCACTGAGGCAAAATCTTGGTGAGGCAATTAACCACACAACGAAAACGAAAAACGACCGTGTGACTACTTTGAAGACCTTTTCAATCCTAGCGTCTTCCAATGAGGAAGCAGAGTCTAAGAGCTCTGGGCTGGGCTCTCCTCTCTCTAGGGCTGAAGTCAAAGAAGTGGTTTAAAAGCTTCAAGGGGTAGATTAGATCATTTCAGGTCCCTTACGACCAGCATTGAATCTTCTGCGCTGCCAATAAATCTGATTTGCTTCCATTGAGGGTTAGGCTCAACAAGGGCTACCCATCATCACCATTTCTGTTCATAACATTTGTAGACAGCATTGAGGGGCACCGGACTGGTGGCCTCACAAATGAGTCTCTCCTTTGCTCACATTATTTGGTTCTGTTGGCTTCATCTGGCCGTGACCTCTAGCTCTCACTGGAGTGGTTCACAGACAGATGTGAAGCAGCCGGGATAAATATCAGCACCTCCAAATCAGAGACCATGGTCCTCAGCCAGAAAAACTGTGGAGTGCCCTGTTGGGGTCAGGGAATCCTGCCCCAGGTAAGGACTTCAATTACCTCGGGGTCTTGTTCATGAGTGAGACAAGAATGGAGCTAGAAAATGATATGCAGATTGGCATGGCATGGAAAAGATTTATAAGACGATCTACATTCCTACGCCTTCATCTTATAAGATTAACATAAAAAAAAACATTGTTTATAAAAATGTCAAAATTCTAAACAAAAAGATGAATATAGATAATAGCTTTTTCACAGATAATGACTTTAAAGAGCCTCACTCTGATTATCCTGTCAGACCGATGGCGCCGTCGAATGCGATTGAGGCCTTCGAGGAAGCGGATGAATCCATCCAGCAGGATGCAGTCCCCATTGCTGCCCATACCAGTACTAATTCCCTCTCCATAAACATCCCAATGCCCTTCCCCATCCGCTACACGACGAGCTCCTCCAGCAGGCAGCAAAAGGAAGCGGGTCCTCCAGAATTTTAAAGAGTCAATCAATCTATGAAAGCAGAGGAACGGTGGCACTTGAAATCAGTTTTTTTGTTGTTTTTTTTTGTGAATGCTTGTGTCTGTATACCTGAAATCCTCAGAGCCAGCAGAGCAGATGTATTGGTCAAGGTAGTTCCACTTATATTCCTCAAGTCTCTCATGACCAAACTCCACCCAACAACACACAAATTCAGCATCTGAATGTGGAGGACAGAGACTGTAGCTGTACTGGATCTGAGCTGACTCATAAGGGAACCTTAAACACACAAAAAAAAAGAAAAGAAAATATACTTGTGGCTATTTTGCACATACAGGAGACTGACTTTTTTGGGACTGTTCTTTCATGTGTTGTCAAACAAGATGGGAGACTTCTAAGACCGTACTTAAGACTAATTACTTAACAATGAAGTCTTTGTTCAAGAATGTTATGCATACAAACTTTGGCAGGTAGCGAGTAACTGTGATAATCTTGTCTTTTAGGCAAACTTTGTGGAAGGTCCGCCCAATACTAAGCCAGTAAATTGTCTCTTCTTCCTCTGTTCCTCGCAAAGAGACCAGACCTAAAATGACAAGAAAAGCTTGCTGTTAGAAAACTGTAGCCACTTCTGTAAAATACACTTGGAAAGTCCATTAGGATGCAGACCAAAGGCTAAAATAGTTGTCAGTGTATTGGTTTCAGTTGAAAAATAAGACTAAGAAAATTTGAAAATAATTAATTCTTTGCCAGATCCTATTTGTAGTTTGCATTGAATTCTGTCATAATAAACATTCATTCGTTCAGTCATTCATTCATTGTCCTGCACTCGGGGTCGCAAAGGGCTGGGAGCAGCCTATCCCAACCGACATAAGGCAAGAGGCAGGGTGGGCTCTGGAATAGTTCCCAGTCAAGAAAATTTGGTGCTTAGGGGTCAACGGTATTGAATTACTCCCACCAGCATGAACAGTGGATACGATGAATGATGAATCAAAGGATGAACGCTGTTTAGGCATAAGTTCCAACTGTACCACCTTGAATGACAGAAAAATCAAGACTCAAAAGACCAAGCTTTTTTGGGGGTTGTTTGTTTGTTTGTTTTGTTTTCTATCTATTATTTGGTGAGCAAGTGCACAGCGTAGCTTTGGTGTCCTTTTCTTAGCAAGACAAGCCCTTGGTATCACAGCTGCTGGCTGTAGCCCATTTAAGGGTTCACCCTGAGTTACAGCCACTCCTTACCAATCTAACCCATTCAGCAAAAATCACACCCCATTCAATTTTTGATCTAAATCACTGAGTTGCTGCCATGTGATTGGCTACTTGATATTTACATTAAACAACAGTCAAAGAGGTGTACCTAATTAATTGTCTTGTGTGTGTGAATCCTTAGATAATATCCAGGAATTGGATGAACCAAAATCAAAATTCTCTTACAAAGGAAGAAGGGCATTTATCACTGGAGTATAAATGACTGCTACACAAAGAGGTGCCTCAAGGGAAATCTTTGCATTTAACTTTTTGGGTGATAAAGAATCTGTCAAGATTACTGACCAGAAATGAAATTGATGTCATGGGAAGTATTCTGTTTAATTGTTTTAACTCTTCAAAGAAAACAACAAAAAAAAACTAATTATGGCAACTTGTCTCCGGTATTTTTGGTGAGTTTTTAATAGTTTTTTTCCTATTTTTTGGTTTATCTCAGAGGAGGAAAAAAAATCATCTTACAAAAATGAATCATCTTACAGTCACTGAATGTGGTATGAAGCAGACTTCCTGATGAGTATGACTTGATTTTGTCTTCAATATGATTTATGATGTCAGTAAATTTGCTTTAAACATAAAGCATACAAAACACTCATACAAGTTACTACCTGGAAAAGGTTCAAGCTGCTGGTTATTATCACTATTGTCATGGATTATTTGAGATTAATATCCACTGAAATGGTCGCAATTATGTATTCTTCAAAAATTCAAAACACAATCATCTTATGTAGTACTAATAAGGCCTTAGGATTGGATGATGGACATCAAACTTTCCTAAAGGGGTTCAAAGAGGTGTCGGTGCATGTCTGTCTTCGCATTAATCGGTCCATCCTTGATTTCCGGTTGCTAAAAGCTATTAATCGGAATCACGAGATAAAGGAAGAACACAACAGACTTACACACGACTGCCACCGGATATGAACGCAACAGGCTTACCTCTGGAAGGACTGCTACTCATAGGGTTGGCTGCAGAGGGCTGTGGTTTCCTGTTTCTTGATTTGACAATAATCTGATAACCCTGCATCAACCTCTGACAGATAAATTCCTCAAACACCTGGGCGGCACTCATCACTGGAGCTTCATCTTCCCGCCTGAGAGAAATATGTAGGGATGAAAATAACCATAATTATTCCACTTTTACATCCTGAAACTAGCTTCTGCTGTATGTTTCTGTGTACCTCTCCAGGTCATTATGTGGGAGTAAGTTATAACAGCCTTCAGTGTAGTCATTTTGCAGGGTCTGGCGGTCAGGAAAGTAGTCTGTAGTGAGCGGCAGGCAGGCTGGTGTGGTCAAAGACTTCCAATCCACCCCAACTGTGCAACAGAAGCTGGGCACTGTCGGGGGTGCAGACAGCAGCAGGGCTTCAGAAGTACCCCCACCAGACAAACACAGAGATACCCACAGCAAAAACAAATGCATGTACCCAGAATGGAGTGGTACATGTTTTTGGGTGTGGAATGATCAGAGAACAGGGAAGTAGCCAGGAAGGTGACAAAGACAGAATGAAAATAAAAGCAAAAAGTGGAAGAGAAGAAGAAAAAGAAAACAAGAGGGAGTGTTACTTAAATTGGCCTGGTGATTCCTTGACGTTTCTTGGGTCGTGGAGCAGTGATGAGGCATGCAGATTACAGTTTTGTGATTATGTGCTTTTACAAGCTCAACCATGGAGTCAACTGTCTAGTGTCTTTATGAATGTAAGCAGATAAATCTTATCATGCCCCATAGAAAGTTGTTAAAAAAAGAATGTAAGTCCATGTAAGTCTAGAGGTTTCCTTGACATACACAGCCATGCAAAAGTATGTTCCAGTTTTGGGGAATGCGAACAGGTCATTGTGCATTCAAAATTAAAGGAGGGCTACGGAATTGGTTTCGAGGGGGAAAGATAAAACATACACGTGAAGATGTTCACTGAGAGAGAGAGATGGTAAACCAAAAGTGGGGTTATACCAGGAACCAATGACGACACACTTTGTGGAGAGGCTACTTTCCAAAGCTGAATAAGCCCTTTAAAGGTTAAAAAGGCGTTTAAATGTTTTCGGGCCTGATCAGTGGGCTAATTAACCCTCAAGCTGAGCTATACCTATGACACTATTCATGACCTTTTCACTGACGAAAGTACCTAATTTTTTCATAAAGACAGCACAGACTCACTTTGGTTAGTCACGATAGGGGAAAAATCATCAAACGAAGACCCATACTTGTTTGGACTTCCTATATAGATAGAAAAAAATGAGAAAAAGAAACGTAATCATATATGTCATAGATGTGGTTGGATCAGTCAGGTCGTTTCTAGTTTACATCTCGTGAACCCAGAGAAAATAAAAGGCAATCATCTAATTTTGCATATGGATACCACCTTTTTTGTTGCCATCTGGACTTCCAGAGAACTCTTCTATCCCTTCAGCAATATATAGGACATTCTCTCCAGCAAGACGAGGGCCAGTTTGTCTTTTAAGAAAAAATACATAATCCGTCATCGATCTCTTCATCAGTGTTTCCAGGCATATCTTTGTCACTGAAAGGAGCCCATCCTAACCTTTCCGTTGCTTCATGATAGGCCAGTTCTAGGAGCTCAGCAGATGTGTGGGGAGGATCTTTCTGTTGGCTGCCCTGTAGTTCAGCCATATTTTGCCTGGTTTGGTGATGGATTTGAATAGCCTCTCCAGAAGGACCTAAAGACCAAAAGACTTTGTCGATTTCAAAAAGGCAATCTAAATCAAACAATCCTAACTTAGCTATCTCCCCCGCTACAGCAAGTTTCAGGCTCAGACCACGACTGCCCAACTCAGTTCATAGGGTCATGACAGACTTTGCCAGAAAACCATGGCAGCCCAACTCTACAGGCCGCACACAAGCCCTCCAAGCTCGCTGCTCTACATCTGCAGCCATCTCAGAATATCTATCTCTCTTATGCATACAAGCCTGCTTCACTCGATCCTCCAAGGGGACCATAAGTTCGATGAAATAGACTATCTTCTCTACCCAAGATCACAGTAACATATCTGGCCATAGTCTCGTGTTAACTCTAGATGCTGAAACAACCAGCTGCTTATTCAGTTCTAAGCCCCACCTACACTTAGCTCCCATGAGTTGTACCTGAACATTAACGGTCTGGCTGTTTCTCCTTCACATACAGATGGAATTTGGCGAGCCTCCTTATCAGCAACTACAGCACATACCACTAAACGTTTTTCCTCAACTGCTGCTGCCAAATATTTCAACACCTTGTCATGTAGCCAAGTCTACCGCCCCTGGGAGAGGCTAACCTTACACCCTGACAATATATGCCTAAGTGTACATACACCAGAACATTCTCCCAGTTCACCCACTGTCCTTACTTTGCCGGTGGCAATACCTTGGTATATCTTACTGCCTCCACTTGCCTATGTATCTCCTCAACTGCCATCTTCCTCTTTTCTATGACTGATGCCTTGTCCCACACTGGACATCCCACACACAACCATCTTCCTCTTTTCTATGACTGATGCCTTGTTCCACACTGGATGTCCATCACACAACCCTAAGCCTCTATGCCGATGCTGCACCTGACCAGCCTCTTTTGGGTTCCACTTCCTCCTTGTTCTTACTATGGGCACTACACTCCTGACCACTAGATCCTTTGACTGAGTGAGAGTCATTTCCAATCTAACCTTTGCACACTTCAACTCCTCTGCCAGGCTAGAAACTGGCAACTCCATTATGCCTTTCCCCTACAAGGCTGCGCTGCTTTGGCAGTATGGGACTCCAATCTATTTCCTAAAAGAAAAGTTAATCATCCTTTCTGGCTTTTCTACCTTAGATAGGGGAACCTCATACACTGTCAATGGCCACATCAACCGAGGCAACAATCTGGACTGCATACACCACAACTTTAAATTTCCTGGGAGCCCTGACCTATCTGTGCTTGAGATGCCTTGGATCATTTCTTGCCTCAACTCCTCAAATTGTTCCTTATCACAAAGACTTGCGTCAAAACATCTGCCCAGACTGTTCACTGGTTTCTCTAACACCATAGGCACCCACCTCACCATTGATAACAAACATATCTTCTACCTGCTCTTTAATGATTAAAATAGTCCTTAACTTACTTGGCTTAATTTTCATCCAGGCCCAATGCAGGTTACGATTTCACTGATATATAAAAAGAAAAATTATACTTTATTAATCCCTCGTAGGGAAATTCCTTCTCTGTATTTTACCAATCATGAGCAGTTGGCTGCCATCTTGCGGTGCCAAGGGAGCACTTAGAGGTTCAGTGTCTTGCCCAACAACACTTTGACACACCATCACATGATCGCTCAACCCCCTGCGCCACACTGCCCCACTGTCCAACAACTTGCTAGAACAAGGTGGTTGACATTAAAATCGTCATGTCATCAATACTGACATCCCTAATCGGAGGGAGGCCCTAAGCACCGTGAGAAGCTGGGAATTTTCCAATCTTTGCACCCAAGTATCAATCAATCTATTCTTTCCCAGATAACTAGAGTATTCGTGCCACCACACAAAAGCTTACCTTCAACATTAAGTAAACTGATAGGTCTAAACTGACCTATCTCTAGTGAGTCCTTTTCCTTTGGAAAGAACATTCCCCCTGTTCTACGCAATATCTTGGGAATATCATGCTTCTTTTTAACGACCTTCAACAACTTCCATCGAAACCTCAATACATCTGGCCCATTCTTGTACAGCCGGTAGGGCAACCCATTATGTCCCAGGCTGAGGAGGCCCTCGCTCACTTCACTATTTCCTGAATCTCCCTCCTGCACTGTCAATGCAGTATAACAACGATGGCAAAATTCCTAACCAGAGAAATTATGACATTAGTAGAAATACTTTTTTTTAGAGCAGAGGTACTTTATTGATCCCCTAAGGAAATTAAGGTATGATAATGAGGGTCTTTGAATCCAGCTGCTATGATAAAAACTGTGTGATGTCTGAAGTTAGGAGTTGCAAGGCACCAAATACCATTTACTTCTGATGGAGGGTTTTGGAGAGGGGGGTGGATGGGTTTCCTTTTCTTGTCTTTGCTGCTCAGTGTAACAGACTATGTCACTGTATTCAAATTTCGATAGATGTCAAAATTTGAGTGCTTCCCTTTTGCATTTTGGAAGAAAAAAGGAAAAATTGTATTGATAAGACCACTACCTTCGAGAACAAAATGTAGGATTTTGAAAAAAACACACAGGCCTAATGTTGATAAACTAAAAATGTATTTACATGGACAGATTTCATTTAAGACAGGCATTACTCAAAGGATGTGAGTCGAAAAGGAATGAGTGATTCACTCCATCTTACCAATAGGGAATGTGTGCATCCAGCGCCGGCGGTTGGATGTGAGTTTCATGGGCATCCGAGATGGGGTGAAGGGATTAATGAGTGCTCTCTGTGGTGTGTAACCCCCAGGCCGAATGTGTAGTGTGGACTCAGCACTTCCAACTGTAAACCTGCCTGGGGCACTGGAGTCCCGTTGGGAATCCATCATCTTCTCCAATAACTCTAAAAAAAGAAGCAAAACCTGGGTGGTGAACTGGGGGAGATGGCACATACTTCAGGTGTTGTCCTTTAAATTGAGGGGAAAATCACCTCTGGTGCTTGTATATCCCAGTGAGCTACTGACTTCATACTGGGCAGAAGGCATTCGAGGTATGAGAAGCATGTTGGACACAGGACCCAGACTATCATCAGATGCAAGGCTTTGTTGCTCTTCAGGACCTCCAGAACGAACAGGAGATGAACCTGTTCCAGTGTCCACGGATCCCCAGCTCTTCCTCCCAACAGACTCCTTTTCTCGACCCATCCTGAAATACATACAGTCATTGCTATCAGTAATAATGTAGAGGTAGTTCAATCCAATGCTAAAAATGTTTAGTGCTGGTCATTCACAAACCTGAAGGTGGTACTCCTGTGAACTTGTGAAGGACCAGGAAGTCTGAAGACCTGAGCATCATAGGCATCATAATCTACCTGTATTGGCAGGGTATTATCAGATTCCTTTGTTGCACAGAGAGCTGAAATGGGTGATGGAGAAGAGTGTTGGAGAGCAAGTCAAAAGCACAAAAGTAAAAACATTGCAGGAATATAAATTCTCAAAACTTACAATGGTCTTTGCTGCTCTTGAATTTTTCAGCATGAAGCTGGAAACAGCAGTAAACTCAATGAGATATTAGGTCACAAGAAATATTTTTGAGAACAAATGAAAGTAAAACCATGTGAGATATTACATTATGGCCAGCAAGCTTGATTCGCGGAGTAAAGGAACTGCAAGGCATCTGACTTTTGGAAGTGTAGAAGCTGAAGGAATAGCCAAACAAATAGAAAAAAGTAACCATATAAATCCATATCTATCCCTATCATAAGGAAAAAATTCTATTTAAAACTTTCCTGTGATTGATCCAGTGAGGTAAATTATAGTCATCTCCTTTGCGAGAGTCTCCTGTTGCCATTTTGTTGTGTAACTAAAGAATAAATATTAGATGTCATGGTTAATAAGATTATGCATAACATTCCTTGCACAAAATATCATATATTGACTATATTACCTTGAATAATGGTACTGCATGTAATGGCTGCTCCCCCATACACACCAAATCTACACCGATACCTAGGTGAGAAAAGTCATCATTATTCCATTAAAAGATAAAAAAGACATTCAGTCATTATCAATACAGCTTATCCCACACTCACAGCTGCAGGGGTGCTAGAGCCTATCCCAGCAGACATTTGCCTAGAGGCAGGGTACAACCTGGACCAGTAAGCAATTGATCACCACATAGAGACATCCAACCATTCACCATATCATTCACAAGTCTGGGCAATTTAGGGTCTCCAATTAACCTACTGCATCTTTTTGGACTGTTGGAGGAAAACAGAGAACACCCACACAGATGAGGGGATAACATGCAAACACCACACAGAAAGGCCTTCCTATCGGAGTCAAACCAGAGACCTTCTTGCTGTGACACCATGGCACTCGGTACAAAATGTATTTCAAAAAAGTGTTTTCTGCTGTAGCTCAAATAATCACAGTGTAACAGAGTTGTACAAATACACTCTAAAGACTACTCATGATTAATATGCATTGTTGATTTCTATGACTTACTGACATCACTTGACAGCAAGTGTTACCAGCTAGATAATAAATACTACAAAAACAGATAAATTTGTAATGCTGGCTAGAGAAACCTGCACAGAAAAACCTTGAAGATGTACATATCTATTTTCATTGTTTGTTAACCTGATAGACTTAAGAGAGGACGAATTTGCAACCGAACAAATAAATCTGTAATAACTAGCATCCAGATTCAACTGTATGTATATATGTAAATCTATTTACCTTATTTTTGACTGATAAGAGTGATTAAATGTACATTAAATTATTAATGTTTGGTTACATTCACCCCAAACCCAAGACTGCTGAACTTACCATTGTCAATCATGCGCTGTTTGGTGAGAATCATGAGTAGTCGATCAACTTCAAACACTCCAACTCCAGGTGTGATAACCACAGACATCTGCCCAGTACGGTCAAAGTTACGGTTTATGTAGTGCTTGTCAAACACTGCGGGAAGGTGAAACAGTAAGCCTTTTCCTTTGAATTACATTACTTTGAATGCCTGAAACTTTTTTCCACCTTATTTACATGTTTAGGAGCAACCCATGTAGATGGGGTAAATCTAAAAACATTCATGCCTTCTCTTGACTTAAAAGGTCAATGGCTTTAATTTTAAAAGTTCAAAATTTCCTTACATATAAAAAAAAATGTGAAACAAAGAAAACCCATAGGTAATAAAGATACACATGCAATGTTATTGTAAGTCTGAGGGCAGAGATTACAAGTTGTTCTCTTCAAAAGTAATTGTTGGGAATGTGACTATGGGGTAAAAAAAAAAAAGAAAAATCAAGGTTGTAAATATATATTACTAAATTCTCAATAGGAATGACAAAACATAACACAGCCTAATATGATACAACAAAAGGGTCAAGAAATTTCCAATGGGGGGGGGGCTTATCTGCTCATCTGTGCCCTTGTAGTATCTTCATATTATAAAATCAGTCTCTGTTTTTTTTTCTTCACCATAACAACGATTTTTGATTACCAAAAGACATGTACGGTATTTGATTCCAATTAGCAATCATGCCCTATTAGTTTAAATGTACTTTTTCTGTTATCAGGTTCATTCCAACAACTTCAAGCATCTAAGTTCTTATCGAAATCTCTTGTGGCTACTGGACTTGAATTTCTTCCCTTGAGGATGTTTCACCTGTCATCCGAGAGGCTTCTTTAGTTGCAACTGAAAAAAGCCTCTCGAATGCTAAAACTGCAGAACTTTTAGGGCCACACAAAATAGCTAACCAAGGATCTGTGTCAAATGTGATGTGGCCAATCCAAACTTCAAGTAATTTCTACTGTATTAAAGTATGACAAAAACAGTGTTGCCCAATCTACTCCTCATAGGCATATGAATTCTTGCATTGGTTTTAGCAATTATTTTTAACAAAGTCACTCAAAACACTAGATTACTGCTTTGAGATTTTGCAAAAGCAATCAAATGCATCTGCCCAAATTTGGGACAGTAACTATGCTTAAAATGAGTAAATGAGTAAATGTAGTAGTTACAATATTTGGTCTAAGATATCGCAAAGGATAGTTACAGGTGAGAGTTGAAGAGGTCATAAAAAAGATAAGGAATAGGGCCTGCTATCAGGTATGTTGCAAGAAAATGTGAAACCCCAGAGGGAGAAAGGCAGGCCACTTCTGCTAAAGAATAAATCCCTTTC
The DNA here is from genome assembly GCA_901007705.1 of Fistularia tabacaria. Taxonomy (NCBI): domain Eukaryota; kingdom Metazoa; phylum Chordata; class Actinopteri; order Syngnathiformes; family Fistulariidae; genus Fistularia; species Fistularia tabacaria. Next base: position 12,492 of record CAAKHD010009709.1, on the reverse strand, counting down.
CCCAAAAGACATTACCCTTGAGAGTTGACACAATGACGCAAGATCAAAGATGACGAACTACACAATCAAGGGAAGTTCATTTTGCTGTGATCAGCTTCCTTACAAAACTGTGGTCAGTTAAACATATGATTTGATGCAGTCACAAAAAGTATTTTCTTGCCCCCGATGATATACTGAAAATCCTGACATATAGTAAGTGAAACTGTGCTCTTTACATTTCTTGAGCATCTAAGAGAAACTGGTCACAACTCCCAGCATCTCCATCAAGGGATTGGAATACTCACCATTAAAAGAGAGGTTAATGGCCTCAAGATAGTTTCCTTGAGAGGCAGTTGAGTTATAACCAACAGTAAGACCATCTGCAATGAAAGTAAATGAAGACATTTTTTGGTATAACAAAGATCCAAAGACTTTAATGTTGGCTAAATGCTAAAGTTACTGTTACCTGCTGCTTTCAATCGCACCAGGATAGGATACTGTATGAACAGCTTCTTGATAGTGATCAGTAAAGACGTCCATTCATCCCGTCTCTCATTCTGTGCCACAACCCTGTGTACGGTATTGCATGACTGTTAACAACCAACCTCATGCCTAATTTTAAATATATTCAGAGATAGAAAAATACAGATACCTGTAGAAGTCTTCATAAAAACGGCCCTCATGATCTTGCCTGATTAATGCTCTTCGATTCTCAGGAAGTTCACCTGTTTCAATTTCGACTGTGTTGTCATTAAGATACAATAATAAGACAGAGCTCAAAGTCATGGTGGACTACTCACCTGCTGTCTTTGCACTGTACAACGTACGTGAGAATAGTACAACTGTCACCTCATGACTGCAGTTCTTATCCTATTTTGACAACAGTAACAATACAACTTACATATAAACGCATAACCTCTGTTGAAAATACAGAGTAATAGCAGACAATGTGATAACCTTCCACTTAGCAAAGAGGTCAGACAGGAAGCCATTCACAGCCTTCTCAAAATAGAGGTCACCTGATGGGAAAAAGCAAAACAAATGTAAGGCACTGTTACTGTGATGGAAAAACATAAATATTTCAAAATGAGAGACCTTTTGTTGGCTGAACAAAAACTAACCATAGATGTCAAAGTCCCACATCTCACAGCTCATTTGAATGAAGATGTATACCATTGCAGATGTGGATCTAAACACAACCTGTATCAGACGGTCACAGGAACAGCTTTAAATATTCTGTCTTTCAGCATTTAAACAGAAAATTATGAACCTGCGAACATCCATCATGAATCAAATACTATCCTGTTTTATGCTAATGTGTATGTCAGAACCAAGTCTGATTATAATTTCATGATTATTAGTACACAAAAGAAAGTCAGTATTCAATTATTTGAGTTTCTGAATATATTTGACCTAATATCAGTTTTCTTTTGAAATTATAAAACAAAACTTAAAATTGGCAACACAAAGCCTATCGCTTCTGCCTCACAGCACGAATGGCCCTGGGTTTGATTTTCATGGGGAGCCTTTCTGTGTGGAGTTTGCATGTCCTCCCCGTGTCTGTGTGGGTTTCCTCGGGGTTGTCCAGTTTCCTCCCACAGTCAGAAAACATGCAGGATAATTGGAATGCCCAGATGTGTAAATGAGGGAGTCAATGGTTGTTTGTCTCTATGTGTGGCCCTGTGTGTGGCCCTGATTGACTGGCAACCGCTCCGGCGTGTACCCCTAATTGGAGGGTAAGCAGTAGACAATGGACGGATGGATTGATAATCACTGTGGTGTTTGATGAATGCCTGTGTTTATTAAAACTAGATATGCAAAAGACATCAGGCTTCAAGAAAAAGATTTTTCCTTCAGCCTCAACAAAAAGTGGCCAATATACAACAGGTTGTGAGGAGGGTTCAGACAGCACCGAATGATGTCCAGGAAAATGCGGTATTCATGAAGCATATTCACAACCTGTATTTTTTTTAAATACAGTAGTGACTAGCGAGCATTGATGGATGACAGCTAGATTGTGTGTCATAATGAGCTTAGAAGAGACCAAAGATAATGTGTAGGAAATCTAAAGCCTCTTGTTCATGGCTCATCCCGAAAGAAATCGCATGACAATGAAAGACTGACACAAAAAACATTTTTGTCAATACTTTTACAAAACTTTTTAGAATCATTCTATTTGTTCGGGAGCTATACTATTATGTTTAATGCAGAGCGGAATTAAGCATCTATGGTTGCTAGCATAAGAAAATCATTGCAATCAGAAAGACTATAAAGAAGAATGGAGAAACTGTTGCATGATGAATGAAATACAGGTGTGTCTAATTCTTAATAAAATTTTAAATATATAAGCAAAACAAATTTTGTATACTTTTGTATTACATCAGAAGTTTAGAAAGATGTTGGCATAGCTTTGAACAGACAGCAATATAATGTTAACCCCACCTTCCTAACACTTTTAACAGTCCATTTAAAATGCTGAAGCTTGTGCCATGGGTGCAATGGAGGTATTTCTGAATCATCGTATATCTCATTTGTCTATACTAAGCATGATCCTTGTTGAGAATCTGTGCTCTCTGAATATTGCCATTTAACTTACCACCATATTTTTAAATGGAAAAATAGTAACTTTCTCATACAAGCAAAAAATACAAGAAAACAAATAGCATACATTGAAGCACCTGTGCATGTATAACAGCCCAGACCTTACCCTGGTGTCCTCACTGATGTAGCCACATGTCACTTTTTCTCCTTTCACCCATAACTCACTGGCCTGGGCTCTAGATTATCCATAACATAAGAAACATCCTGTGATATCAGTGGTATAAAGTACATACTGATCATATATTGATAATACTTTGAAATGGACAAAAGAGAATATAATTAATGCTTAAAGTACCTAATTCCTGCAAATTCCACCTTCTGTGTCAAATAGGCACACGTGCTCACCTAAAAGTAATAGAATGAATGTCAAAAAGTTGTATGATGAGCTATTTAATACAAATTTTGAAATGTCTCACCAGACTCTTCTTAAGTCTCCACATGTCCCCTCGTCCAATGTACTGATCCTTGAAAGTCAGCTCCATCAGGTCCAGTGTGACATCCTGTCGGTCCATCAAAACATGAAAAATTTTGTCAGGCTGACTTACAAATAAAAGTAGTGGTCACAACTAGCATACCTCTGGATTGACAATGTTGATGATGACATCCTGATAGGCACGCAGTTTAAAGGCTTGTGCTACTGTCTGATCAACACTGATTGTTTCTAGATGAGAAAAAAATTACAGTGAGCAGATGATCTATCTCAGCCTCTAACTATATATTTACTGTCTGAATATGCCAAATCAGATGTGTCAATTAAATAACATTGAGGCACTTTTACTGTGACTGTTCCAATGTGTCATCTCAATGATACATTTTAAGAGGTTTAAACTGTTTTCTGTCAAACTGTCTTTCGATCACATTTAAAATTTCTATGACAGTATTAACTCCTGCAATAAGATGACAATTTCAGAGCATCATTCGGTCTGCTCCACTTCTAGCATCAAACTTTGTCAACTTGCATGACTCACCTTTTTGCAGGTCTTCCTTTAGGCTTTTTACCTGCAGTAAGAGAGGACTGTGAAGACAATTACAGGGTTGGGGCTCAGTGAGATGCTATGGAAAATGAATATAGTGAGCCATGCTCTCATGAATTTAAATATTTTCACCTATACTCGTCTGTGGGGTGTGCGATTTCGATTATATCTCCCAGACTGACATGAGGAAAAACTTTGGGGTTGACAACCAACTCATCATCTGTTCAACGAAACGTTATTTTGAAAATTAGTATTTGAACGATTTCAAAGTATTTTAGGCATCAATAGTTTTAGCTCACCACTTCCGCCAAAACCTTTCTTGTGCAGCACAAGTTTGTATGACTTGTTTGTCTTCATGATGATTAAACTATAGAAAAATGATTCACATTTAATCAACGATTTACAACAGAAGACAATCGTAGAGCATTACAAGCTACTACTGGAAAAACTCTCCCTTAATTTCATTTTTGTAAAGGCACGGTCGATGGGCTAACAGCAACTAGCAAGGTACGAACTGAAAGCGTTTTATAAGTTCTCCAATCAATAACTCAGGAATATGTTAAGAGAAGACATACATTAAAAGTCACTGCAATAAATGGATACTTTAAAGTAACGAGGGGTAAACATACACAACGCAGAATATCGTAGCAGGTTAAACAGCTCTGACTGCACTCAGATTTAGACACTTGACCGTTCTTTGGCTGTAAATAGCGGTACAGAAAAGATCGTCTCCTCGTTGCGACAATCTTTTCGAGCAAGCGTCCAGGTATTTTACAAGTTTGACTTTATAAATGTCTATCGTGTTTTTCAGCCACCTAGCACAGCATTAGAGGGCCACTTTCGACGTGGAAACGGATGTTGGCATTGGTTCACGTTAGTTCAGAGAGTAACACGTTGATCCAAGATAGTTCTCTACCGCCTTTTTCATTTTTTACGTCGCTTTTATTAAATACGGTATGTCGTACGTAGTGTGCCAGACAAAACACAGTATCCAACTCGTGAAACGTAAATGGACATCAGAGTCTACCCAAGATGGATATTTGTAACTGGTTGGGTATATTGTATAAAAACTGTTAAAGATGTCTCGACATGAGGACTGCCAAGTTTGACAAATTACCACATTTTATCACAGAGATGTCTGACAATGTATTTTATTATGTGAAAGACCCCCTCATCACCCGGACACGTTCCGTTTCATCCGCAATCCAAATCCAATCCATTATTAGGACTCAACGCTACAATCCCTGAAGTTCAGCACATTCCTTGATGGGCTGCCTTTTTCAGCCATGACCACAGAGAGAGACCAACCACTGTCCTATCATCAGTTGTGCGCCTCGACTACATTGGGTGTTTTGGTCCATTATCATAACACGCCCTCAGTTGAGGCAGGCCCACCACAGGCAGCTCAAACCCGGGTTTGTGTCGAGTGGTTGGCTCCTGCTCCAGTCACCCAGCTGCACAGCGACAGGCGGTGGGTGAGTTGCCCACCAGGTGACCAGGCAAGATCTTCTCTCACCTAGATTCAAGTTGGTAGGGGAAGGCAGGACGTCATATGTTTCTCTGATGATGAGGCTCAGCATATTTGACTCCCCATAGTTCTGACCAAGTGACCTTTCTCCTCTCAACGACATCCAATCTCATCCAGGAGTCTTGTTTGCTTTGAGATACGGCTTTGGCTCATCTATCATCTTCCTCTTGTCGGTGCACCAAGTGTCGACATTCTGAGGGATTTGCTTATCACCAAGTAGCTTACGTTCCCCCTCAGCCAAATTCCCCTCTGCCTTGCTGGATGCGACCCACTATGCTTGTGGGATCCATTTTCTCCCTGTGGCCAAGGTTGGGACAACACCTATTACCACAGGGTCTCGAGATTGGGTTAGTGTCATCTCCAATCTTGTTTGTTCTTCAACCAGACTGGAAATTGGCAATGATAGGGCTCCATTCCCATATAGCCCAATGCCACTGATGCATCGTGGTAGCCGAAGCCCCTTCCTCCATATGTGTTCACAACCCGTTCCAATCTCTTGGTGTGAGACAAACTTAACTTATACATTGTGATTGGCCACATGAGTAGGGGCAGCAAGCCGAACACCTCTTGAAAAACCAGTGTCAGCTTTCCAGGGCAGTGCAGTCAATTTGCGAGAAGCTTTGATGTGTTCTGCCTCAGCTCCTCCACTTGCCTGGTGTCTTTAAGCTTGGAAGCTTGGAAATCCCCTTACAAGACTTTTGACAGGCTTCTCTTGCACACAAGTAATGTTTTCCTGAAGCTTGTTCAGGAGGGCGGCTGGATTGTTGGCTTGTCATGAGGGACTGAAACTGGTTTATACCTCTATTCATCAGAAAAGGTTTGGAAAAATGGAAAAATGGAAAAATAGTAACTTTCTCATACAAGTCGCAGTTCGCAGTTTTGTCATTCATTGCTTTATACCTACCTGTAGTGCCTCCAGCCCAGTCCTCTCTTCCACAGTAGCCGTCTTCCACTGTTTCTTTATTTGCTGTCTCCTTCACAAGCTTTTCGAGTTCCTGCTGCCTCTGAGACTTTGGCTTGGTTGATTTAGCTGACCTTGCATGGTTCTTGGCTCTCGTTTCAAATCTGTCTACTCCATAGCCATGGATGGTATAGACCAACCTATGCAGTATTTGCTCCACGGTAACATTTTGTGCCTCTGGGACACCAACTTGGTCTGAGTCAGTGATATGAAACTCTCTCTTTTGGCTGGATTTGGGCCATACTACCTATGATTTCCTCCCTGCTTTCACTCTTTTTTTGCTGCTCGTTAAGGTTGGTTGGGCTCTGGAATCTTGTTAGTTGACTGGTCCATGCTGGTTCCATACTGATACCCTGCAGACTGCGTGACTGTGGTGATTGCCCTGCTGCTGGGCTTCAATTGACTTATTTTGACATTCTCGCAACAAATAGCGGTCAATGCGAGGCCCCTTGCCTATCTCCTCCAAACACTTTTTCCAACTTTTTTTTCCTACCTTGGTGAATCCTCCCTCCTCTCTGATGTTACTTTTGCCCATCCACATTGGTAGCTTTGAATACTTATGTTTCTTCCCCAGAAGCAGACTGACTGCATTTGATCTCAGTTGCCGAAATTTCCCATGTCTCACATATACTGTATTTGGCGGAAAAAAAGACAGTGTAAACATCCTACTGGGTGGTGCTTAAATGAATAATTGTATTTATTTTGGAAACAATGTGAGTTTCAGTATAAAAAATGAAATCATAGGAGTGGTGCAAATGCATCCCCATACACTCAAAATGACACATGTCCTCCAGAGGGACAGCAATTCAATCAGAGAAAGGGAGCATGTTGGTTTCCAACTCATGCATACAATCCATGTCTATGAAGTTTTAAATAAAACCACTCCATTCAAGTTTGTTGAATCCTGTCCTGTGCTGTTGGAAATGGTAATTTGTGACATCTTCTTTTGGCCCCTCCCTAATTAATTGTCACCACAGCAGATCATCTGTATCCATCTTGCCCTGTCCTCTGCACCTTCCTGTGCCACTACTACCACTGCATGTCCTCCTTCATGCAGTCCAGAAATCCACAAATCTCTTATTTGCTCTACCCCTTTCCTTCTGCCTGACAGCCCCATCTCCAATATCCCTCATCAAATATAGGTTACTTTCTCTCACTCCTCTTCAAAAGTATAAAAAACCATCTCAGGCTCAACTCTCTTTGTCTCCAAGACATCCAACGATGGGCTGTCCCTATGTATGTTGGCTCTTGTCCAATCCTGTCCATCCTCGCCATTCCCAAATCCTGACATCTTCAGCTTTGCCACCTCCAACTGTCCCCACTGCTTTTGGTCAGAGCCAGCATATCCAAGCTGTACAGAAGGCATGGTCTCACTACTGTCTTGAAAAACATTTTCCTCTCTCTGGCTGATACCTTTCCATCAAAGATAACCCTTGACACATTTCTCACCCCACCACCCACCCCCAACTTGCACTTTTTTCTTTACTTCTCTTCCACACTCCCCATTGCTCTGAACAGCTGACGCTAAATATTTAAACTCCTGCGCCTCCCTCACCTCCTCTCCCCACATTTGCATCATTCCACTTGCTTCCTTTCATTTACACACATGTACTCTGTCTTACTGCAACTAACATTTATTTTTCTTCTCCCTACAGCATATTTCCACCTCCCAAGATTCTCCTCAAACTGCTCCCTTTTCTCACTACAGATTAAAATGTCATCTGCAAACATCATAACTGATGGAGACTCCTGTCTGACCTAATCTCGCAGCCTGTCCATCACCATGGTAAACAAGATGCAGGCCCATTTCCACATAGCTGTGACTCCTACTGCACTCTTCACCTCCGTCATTCTCTTCACCTCCGTCATTTTACCGTCAGACATATCTTGTATCTCTCCAGAATGTCTCATGCTTTACTGCAACTCCTCCGCTAGCACTTTGTCCGAAGCTTTCTCTATATTCACAAAGAAACAATGCAACTCCGTCTATCCATCTCTGTACTTTTCCATCAACACTCTCAAAGCAAATGTAGCATTTCCAGTATTCTTACTTTACTTCTAACCATACTTGTGCTAACAAACTATCAACGTTTTTTTTAACCAAGCTTTACGACAATTTCCCAGAGATTCATTGTATGGCTCATCAACTTTGTACCCTTGTAGCTGCTGCAGCGCTGAATTTTACCCTTGTTCTTGTTCTTTTCCTCCATTGCTCAGGGACCCTCTCATCCTCTTGGATATTGATAAACAATCTAGCTACTGTAAATTCCCAATTTCCTCATCTCCAAGACACTTCCATTGCTCCACCAGTGTGTCATCAGGACTAGCTGCCTTTTCATTCGTCATTCACTTCAAAGCTGCTCTAACTTTACCCTAACTGATCATGAGGACTTCCTGATTTACTCATCTAACCTTCTTCAACAATTCTCCACTTCTTATTTTCTTCAGTCATTATTTTTTCAAAATAATCTTTGCATCTTGCTCTCATTTTCTCCTCAATTGTAAGCACATTTTCATCTCTATCCATATTCAGCCTAAACTGCTGCACATCCATTCTACCTCAATCCCTCTGCTTTGCAAATCAGTTTGCCCCTTCTTCCTCGGTGTCCAGTTTCTCATTCATCATGAGCCTCTCGTTTTGCCTTTACTACCCCCCTCTTCACCTTATGATGGATCTCTTTGAACTCATGCTAATTTTCCTCATTTCTCTTGCTGTCCTACTGCTTCTTTGCTCTCCTCCCTGTAGTTCCCATGGCTGTCCTGCTTCCTGAATTTCCCACATTTGGTCTTCTGTCCTACGTTTACTTCTTTTCACCTTTGTAACTGCAAATTCATCCTTAATACCAACATTCTGTGTTGCCTTGCTACAATGTCCCCTGCCACCACTTTGCATTCATCAGTCTCCTTCAGATTGCATCTTCTCCACAAGACGAAGTCCAACTGTGTGCTAGTACCTCCAGTCTTGAATGTCCCCAGCTGCCCCTCCCTCATCTTGAAATAAGTATTCACCACAGTCATTTCCATTTATTTTGCAGAATCTACCACTATATGTACTGCTGTGTTTCTATCCTTAAAACCCAACTTGCCCATCACTTTCTCATCTCCTCTGTTCCCCTTCAGCTGGGTAGTCACTGTTGGGCCAACATGACCACTGAAGGGGTTTGAGCAACCACAACACTCTGACCCCTGGGGGTACTCTCCATTACTTCATGCAACTCATTCCAGAATTCCTCTTTCTCCTCCAACTAATAGCCACCTTGTGGGGCATAAGCACTGCAAACATTCATCATCAGACCTTGCATCTCTCTACACATATCACCTGTCACCTCTGTCATATACACTCTTCTCATACTCCTCCTTCAGGATCACTCCTGTTAAATAATTTTCTGTTACCATTCACTTCTCTAAGATTCCCTGTACCTTTCTACTTCTCTTTGCTACATACCCCCCTTTCTGTACTTTTCCTCTTCTCTCTGAGACACACTCCCATTGATGCTCTCACCGCCATTAAATCACCCCAAAGCCCTTCAACAGACCTGGAGATAGGTACCTCCTGACACCGGTCTTGAGGATGGGAGCCGTTCCACATTCCTTTTCTTATATGTATAATACCTCTTATGTAAGTACAGTCTGTACTTCTCAATGTATGTATTGCTCACTTTTCGTATAAAGGTTGCCCATTATAACAAATGAATCATAGTTCTTCTGGAAGACAAGCAGACACAGTCTCTGTCTCTGTTTCTCTCTGCTCCCCAAACCTACGAACTAACCTCTGATACAATAGGGCTCATCCACCATCGGCTAGAAGATCCGGACCCTGGCCTTGGACTGAGAGGACGAGGAGGACCAACCGAGGGGTCACCACAACCTTGCCTCAAGACCGTCCTTAACAACGCCTACCCCATTTCCCTCCATGGTGAAATAGTCTGTACCCTCTACTAACACTTCTGGCCTTAGTGCCTTTCCACCTGGTCACCTTGACACTTTATATACTTCTCTTCATCTCCATCATGTTAACTAGCACCCCCATATTCTCTTGTCATTCTGCCAGCATTTAAAGTTCTACTTCAACCACTAAACTGCTGCCATTCCCCAGCTCTTGCTATTTCTTAACATGTCTCTCCCGTCTCAATTTTCTATGTCTTCAATCAACAGAAGACAAGTTTCTGCCAGCACCTCGCTTCGTAACAAGTAGTGGTCATTGTTAACCCGGGCACAAACCGAATTGGTATGGATATAAGTTTCATGTAATGCAAATTAATTTAGAAAAGGCATACCTCAAACCTCCAAGCTTTTTACCAAACTGAACAAATGTACCCTCCCAAAGGCTCTGTCCAAAAGTTCCCTATGATTCCATCTCACATCACTTTTGCTAGAAACATTATGCAACCTGCATCTCATAGCAAGCTATGCTTTTCCCACTTTTGAATTGAATAAAAGCAATACAGGTGTAACTCAGGGCCAGCCTCTAACTCTGAACACAATGAACACAGGACAACGGCCCATAGCCCATTTACCTGGTCAGCTACCCCAAAAAAGGGATTCTGCACATATGAATACTTATCAAACATTTGATAACACTCCTTAAACTTAAATAAGCCGTAACTGAATGGAACAAAATGCCACACAAAATTCCTTTTTAAAACAATTCTTTAGTATATATCCAGTATACTGTAGTCCTTGCCTCATTGCTATATCTTCCTTCTTGGCCATCATATCCTGCAGGACCCCTCCATGACACCACATCGTGCCAACCTAAGAGGATCAGCTGTTCCCAGCCAAGGATAGTCTGATGGTTGATTCTGGCTTCTTCTTTTTATCTTCGTCATCTGTCTTTGCTCCCCTGAGGCTGTGACCTCTATTCTCTCTGATGATGTTGGACCACAGGGAGTACAGTGCCTTGGTCTCTGATAGCTGGTTAGTGGACTGGATCCTGCTGCTGAGGCTGCTAGTTCTATTTAGAGTGTGGCACAAGGTATTTCATATCTTGGATTGACATGTCCAAACAGAATTTGACATATAGACACAGAGTAAACAAAGCATGCCTGCGCGTTGGTGAGGTAATCTTCCCAAGAAGACTTCCAGACATTGGGGTATTCATGTCATGATGAACCTTCTTGGATGATATCCCCATGTAGCTACATATTCCATAGGTCACCAATCTCAGTGTTCACGACTCTACTATGCTAACAGTTTTCAAGACACAGGTAGGGGGGCTTCTTTATATTTTTTCATCAATATCCAAAGGAAGGGTAGTCACTGCTGGGCCTCCTTGCTCATTATATTGGTGTTGATGGACCAAGAGAGTAATAAATAATAATAAATGCCCTCTCTCAATACAATACCTGCTTATGTAGAGTAGTTAGTGAGCAACCCTTTTTCTTCTGGGGTGTATAGAATAGAATAGAATAATACTTAATTAATCCCACGAGGGGAAATTCATGTGTTACAGGAACAGTTGTTGCTGCAACAGGCTGCCATCTTCCAGCGCCATCTCTATTGTCTCCTTCTTGGTTTTTGTAGTAGTCAGTTGCAGCTTGTTCACTGTGGATCATGCTGTCAGCTGCTGCACCTCATATCTGTTGGCTGTCTCATCTCCTCTGGAAATTAGCCCAACCATGCTGGTTGTTTTACGATGTGGGGTGCGAGGGGGCACAGTCATGAGTGTACAGTGTATATATGTGTAGACCTGCCACACAGTCTTGCGGTCAGTAGTGTGACATACAAGGACTAGTTGGGGGCCAAGTTTAACTAGCTGTGGTCTGTTTGTCTGGAAATCCTTTATCAGGGCAAAGGTGGAGAGGGGGGATGGGGGTTCAGGGGTTTATGGATTAGAATGTCAGGGATTATTGTGTTCAAAGCCAAACTAAAGTGTAGTTCTTCGAGGTAGTAAGCATGAGGCCGGAGATTTTGTTAAAGACAAAGTTTATCTATCTCGCCATCACTGACATGATTTCTTCCCTTGAAGACATTTCATCTATCATCTGAGAGGCTTTTTCAGTTCTGATGAATCCTGGGGGAGTTTCTGGTTTATAACTGCTAGGATTTAGGGCTGGTTTAAGTTGAGATGACCTGTTATGTTATTGAGAGAGTTGTTTTGCAGAAACTAGGTTGAATAGTTCCTCTATTTAACTTTTTCTCTGGTGATGAAACATCTTCAAGGGAAGAAATCAAGTCCAGTTGACAAGAATTTGACAATTTCATTCACCCATTATACTAGTCGAATTCCATGAGCATACTCTAAGCATACTATAAAACAAGGGTCTTAAATGTTTTGCAGGTCAAGGTCCACCAACTGATGGGAAGATAGAGCAGGGGTTAGAATGGGTTGCAGCAAGGTAAATAGAGTAAAGCAGCAGTCCCCAACCTTTTTGTAATGGACCACAGGGGGCGGGGGGATTTAAAAAAAAAAAAAAAAAAAAAAAAAGGAGGGTAAAAAGTAAACAAAA
>CAAKHD010009708.1:42903-55149 GCA_901007705.1 Fistularia tabacaria | reverse complement strand
GATTTTCCTCAACCTGTTCCCCGCTCCCACTACAGATCACAATATCATCTGCAAACATCATGGTCCATGGAGATTCCTGTCTAACCTCCTCTGTCAGCCTGTCCATCACCACTGCAAACAAGAAGGGGCTCAGAGCTGATCCCTGATGAAGACCCAGCCCCACCTTGAACTTCTCCGTCTTTCCTACAGCACACTTCACCACTGTCTCACAACAAGTATACATGTCCTGGACCAGTCCAACATACTTCTCTGTTACTCCAGACTTCCTCATACAATACCAGAGTTCTTCTCTCGGCACCCTTTCGTATGCTTTTTCTAAGTCTACAAAAGCACAATGCAGCTCCCTCTGACCTTCTCTGTACTTCTCTATTAGCATTCTCAAAGCGAATACTGCATCTGTGGTACTCTTTCTAGGCATGAAGCCATACTGCTGCTCACAAATACTGACTTCTGCTCTCAGTTTAGTTTCCACTACTCTCTCTCATAACTTCATTGTGTGGCTCATCAACTTTATCCCTCTATAGTTACTGCAATTCTGCACATTTCCCCTCATTCTTAAAAATGGGCACCATCACACTTCTCCACTCTTCAGGCATCTTTTCTTTCTCTGAGATCCTGTTGAATAATCTAGCCAGAAACTCTTCCGCTGTCTCTCCTAGAACTTTCCATACCTCCACAGGTATATCATCTGGACCAACTGCCTTTCCATTCTTCATCCTCTTCAATGCACTCCTCACTTCACTTTTACTAATCTCTGCAACTTTGTGATCTACAATAGTCACCTCTTCTTCCCTTCCCTCTCTTTCATTTTCCTCATTAATCAGCTCTTCAAAGTACTCTTTCCATCTTCCCATCACTCTTCTAGCATACGTCAATACATTTCCTTCTCTATCCTTAATCACCCGGACCTGCTGTACATCCTTTCCATCTCTATCTCTCTGTTTTGCCAACCTGTATAAATCATTCTCTCCCTCCTTACTGTCCAACCGAGCATACAAGTCATCGTATGCCCGTTTTTTTTGCCTTTGCTACCGCTATCTTTACTTCACGCTGCATCTTCTTGTACTCCTGTCTGTTCTCTTCAGTCCCCTCAGTGTCCCACTTTTTTGCTAACCGTGTTCTCTGGATACATTCTTGCACTTTCTCATTCCACCACCAGGTCTCCTCATCTACTTTCCTTCCAGACGACACACCGAGTACTCTCCTACCTGTTTCCCTGATCACACTCTCACCTACCACTACTTTGCCGTCACTGATCTCTTTCAGATGACCTCGTCTATACAAGATGTAGTCTACCTGTGTGCTCCTACCTCCGCTCTTATAGGTTACCCTATGTTCCTGTCCATTCTGGAAAAAAGTATTTAAAAACAGCCATTTCCATCCTTTTTGCATGACCACTCTCTCATCTCTGGGGATATTCCGCATCAATTCATCTAACTCATTCCAGAACTTCTTGTGTAAATTCACATCCTACCTGTGGGGCATAGCCACTAACAACATTGAGCATCACACCTTCAATTTCTAGTTTCTGACTCATCAGTCTATCTGACATTCTTTTCACCTCCAGAACATTCCTAACAAACTCCTCTTTCAAGATAACTCCTACTCCATTTCTCTTCATGTCAGTAGCATGATAGTACAACTTAAAACCTGCTCCCAGGCTTCCAGCCTTACCATCTTTCCACCTGGTCTCTTGGACACACAATATATCCACCTACCTTCTCTGCATCATGTCAACCAACTCTACTTTATCCTGTCATCGGCCCAACATTCAAAGTCCCTACTCTCAGTTCAAGACTCTTGCCTTTCCTCTTCTCTCTCTGCTTCCGAATACACCTTCCTCCTCTCCTTCTTCAACCCACAGTAGCCCAATTTCCATTGGTACCCTGTAGGTTATTGGCACCGATGGTGGTCGTTGTTAACCCGGACCTCGACCGATCCGGTATGAAATTTTTAGGTTTGATTTGCATATTTGGTTTTGGCAAAAGTTTTACGCAAGATGCCCTTCCTGACGCAACCCTCTGCATTTTTCCCGGGCTTGGGACCGGCTCAGGGAGACACTGGCCCCTGCCCCCCCGAGTCCGGCTCCAGGAGACACCGGCCTGTGCTGCCCTGAGGCTGCATTATCAATAAAGTATTATTCTATTCTATTCTATTCTATTATGAATAAGTAACATTGCCCCAAAAGCAAGAATTCCTTTGTATTTTGTAGAAGATCACGTCAGTGCTGGCAGGAGGACAAGCATGCATGGCAGTGCCTGGCTCGCTCCCAGCAAACAAACAAATAACTAACACATTGAAACGCGCAGGATGCATTTTAGACGGTGACAAATGTGCATTTTCCAAGGCTCATCTACAGTCTCCTCTGGAAAGCCCTTTTTTTTCTATAAAGCTTCACTTTCTATGACTTGACAGCACATCAAACCAGGGCGGCGTTGGGGGTCATGAAAAACACAAAAGAAAACGTATGATTACCTTGACAGTCGTGGACCGGGTAGAAAATCTTTCTTTTATTTTGTTTAATTGCGAGGTGTTTCTAAATAAATAAAGGAGCGGGACCGGCGATGTTGAGTCGATCCAGTTCACCATGAAGGAGGTAATCAATACGTTTACCTGGAATCCCATGTTAAAGCACCTTTAGCCGACAGTACAGTACGCACCCGCTGACTTTAATTGCATGTGTTGGACGCGGCCGTGGGCAGACAATTGATAGTGGCCATTAGCAAATGATTAGGCGGACAAAGATGAACTCCCCTGCATTGATTGGGCAGGCTTACATTTCCGACTTTTGCAGGGGAATGAATAAATTCACCTGCAGATCCATAATACACAGCTTCATATCCATAATTTCCAACGGGGAAGCCCAGCAGCTCGCCTGACTTCCATAAGAGGAGGCTGGCAGCTTGCTGGAGCCACATATTGTTTTTTTTTTTTGTTTCTTTTTTTGGTGCCAAATCACAACTGATTATCCGGCCAACACGCAGCGCTATGAACTGCTGTGAGGCTTTATAATGAGAAGAAGACTGTGAAGTGAAAACCACAGGCTTTCCAGACACGCCGAAGCCAACAACATATCAGAAGAGTTCTTTATCATTTCCAATTAGTGGGGAAAGGGCGCCATTTCAGCTTCCGAGTCTAATTTGTTTACTTCAGGTTCCTTGGAAAACTTTTTGGGGGGGGGGTAAATGTTGTCTTTAACATAATTATTTCTCAAAGGTGGTACGCAGTAATATCCCTCCCGCTTAGAAAAGCAGTGCACTCTGAGATCCTTCACCATTTTACATCATCGCCTCAGTGTTTCAGTCTGATTTAAAACCGAGCAGTCGTAAATCGTATCAGCGGAGATTCTGCATTTGTTGTTACAGGTAAGAGAACAAACAAATAATAAATCACAAATCTAACATATTTGTGTGCATATTCCAGGACACACATTTTCAAACCTAATTTTGTGGTTTGCTCCTGAGACCTTCATGACCCCTGACATCATTTATTTACTTTGTCAAGATAAAAGCCAGGCGAGGTGGTGTCGGGGTGGGAAGGCCAGAATGTTTGGGTCTCGAAAAGAAAAACGACAATGAAATTGCAAAAGCGGGAAAATGAAATGCCATCCCGGCCCTGTCTTTACTGTGAAATTAGTATTGATTCGCAGGAAACATCCTCAACTTTTAATGTACTCATTCTGTTGATTTCTACTGAACTCAGTCAATCGAATCAATTATTTAGTCAGCGGCGAGCAGTAAAAGCAAATACTCATCAATAGGAGTTGTTGAGGAGATCCTAGCGACGGAGGCTAATATACACATCAATAACCGGACCATTCCTCAACCTTGTTCACAAAGAATCAGTCTTTTATTTTTAACAAATCGAGTAAATCAGCGATCATTCAAAGGTGGTCAAGAGGAGGGAAGGAGAGATCACATGACAGACTTGGATGGGAAATTTGCACATTAAACCCCCACATTTTCCCATTTCCTGGCATGCATTGTGTCTAGTCCATGCCCTTTGTCCCACAAACTGTTTCGCCAGCACAATGTAGGTTTTAGGGGATTCAACCCTGGGTGGTCAGTACAGATTCATTAATTCATTCAATATCTCCACCACCTAACCTGGACGTGTGGTCGCAGGGGGCTGTAGTCTATCGCTGGGAGATTCGGGTTCACCCTGGATGGGTCGCCGGGTCAATCACAGGGATAAATATCGACAATGAACCTCCTGTATGGGTTTGGACTGTGGGAGGAAACCGGGAAAACTCAGAGGAACCCCACGCAGACATGTGGAGAACATGGGGACTCCACACAGAAGGGCCCCCTGTGGGAATCCAGACAGGGACCTCCTTGCTGTGAGGCAAAGCGCTAACCACCGCCGCCTACTAGCTTATCTCTGTTCTCACATTGTATGAAAGGGCTGAATGTGATCTTGAGCTGGCTGAATGAATAGTTTTCCAAGAAAACACAGAGAAGGAAATCTGCTGTTATGCACCACGATGCAAATCATTCTGACAGTAGAGTCTTTAGAAGATTGTTCAACAGCGCCCTGCCATATTCTTCTCCAAGGCTTTGCTTTCATAGCATTGGTTTCTCTCCTATCAAAACCCCAAGACACCACCAAACTTGAAATCCAGATGACTCCGGCTAGTGTGTGCGGTCTTGCTGCGCCGCTGTTCCCTCTTTCTCGACATTCAACCCAAAAATGGGTGTTTGACAACCACTCTGCAGGGTCCCCCTACGCCCCCACATAGACCCGGTGCCAGGCCCGTGAACGTTTGGCTGTTTTCCCCCCTTGCGTCTTGCTCGAGCCTGCCGAAGGGTCGCAGCTGTTCTCTCGCCGCCCGCAGTTTCCATTGCTCATCATGACTTTAGCTCTTTCTGGAGTCCATTACTGAGGCTAACTTCTCGGGATTTATCACCGACCTGCAGCAGTCAAAATATCAGCAAAGCGAATACTGAAAGGGCGGCTGTGACTATGTTCTGGCTCAATGGCGCAACAGCCTGACAAATAAACAACATCCTCATCTACTATATAGATGAATGTAAAAAAGTACTAAAGGTATATTTCAAGAATACCTTCTGTGCTCTTAACAGGGAATGTGCGGAGACATCTTTGTGTTTGTTGCTCGCTGCTATCTTACCCTTTTAGCAGTTTTCTTGCGAGACGCTGCTGCCATCATGCAAAGGGACGGTCACCGGCCGCTGCCTTGCTTTAAGTATTCACGGCACAAAAACAAATCTAGCCTCTATAAGCAATGCATATTGGATGAGGCGCTGCCGATGGTCAATAGACTCGCCGACCCCAAACCTATAACGCTGTCTGTGTTTGTTTCCATTACAAAGCAATTCCTGTCATGCATAATGCATTCCCAAAAATCACTCTGTCATTAATTAATTAAAAAGTGAGAGAGGGTTAGTCATAGAAGGCAGGATGGAGGGGAGGAGAGGAAGAAGAGAGGGCCAATATGGCCACTGAAAGAGGTGCTATGGCTCTACATAATGACTTTATTCCACATTATCTTATCCTGACCGGTGAAAAACAAATCCAGGTGATGAGACAAAGGTGAGAGGACCCTTCACCCTGGATGGAACAGGTGAAAGGAAGGAAGAAAACAGGAGCCGGCATCGCATCGACTCAGCTGCTGAAAACCCTGCCTGTGATTAACACCTCTTTATCTCCATCACCTCGTTTGTTTGCTTGTTTAACTTGTTTCATCCGACGACTTCGTTTACAAGTCGGCAAAAAGCTGAGTGATTGCACCGTAATTGATGAGCTAATAGACGTGTGAATTATGCAGTCAGTTGACGGTGGCGGAGCAAAAGCGTCAGATCGCGTCGTATAATCACAAACTCCAGCTGTCACATTTCTGAATGGCACTCATAACTTAAACAAAATTCGAATGGCTCCCATTGAAATGGGTCTTCTCTGCGTGCCAACAGAATGTCAGGCTTACCTCTGCAAGCTGCAGAGAGCCACTAGCATAGCAAGTAAGTGGAGGAGATGATGGAATAGCCAGGGTTGTATTTTTTAACCCTGTAGAACTCAGACATGGATATATTTGTCTATGTCTGGGTTCTATAGGGTTCGAGAAATATTTGATAGTGACAGGTATCATGAATGTCCGTCAGTCAGAGTACGACAACAGAAATATCCAAAACATCTTCAGGCTTCCTTTGAAACCTTTGAGTCCACCTTTGACTCAGGACTCATACCGTTGTTACAGTTGGGGAACGCTCAATGAACTCTTTAGGATTTAGAATGGTTTGCAGGAATTCATTCGTTGATACCATTTGGCGTAGTGGCGTAAGGCCAATGGTTTTGTCCAACAAGAGGTTCGGAGATTGGACAAAAAAACCTGCCTCTGCACCATCTAGCATTTTTCCAGCAGATGCTGGACCTCCTGTTTTCTTGTTGCTATTTGTGCTCCTCAGTTCAGGTGTATCTGGGCGATCTCAGGCTCTCATTTAAGCTAGGTTCAACCGCTCAGGTTATCAGTCCATATGCCTTCTGACCCTCTCACTTATAGTTATGACCTCCTTGTCTGGAAAGTTTAGGGGGCAACTACATGTGGTTGAAATGATGGTGGCAGGGCTTTGCCTTACAATATAGTGTGAGAACTTTGGAGTAGAGCTGCAGCTCCTTCACATTAAGGGTATTTGCCTGAGGAGGTCCGTGGCAAGGGTGTCTTTCATCAGTGAGATGCACATCAGGACAGTGTGGCTAGATGGATGAATTCTTCTCCTTTACTTCCATCCCAGTCTTTGCCTTCTTCATTAGAATTCCTCTCGCCCACTTCAGAATTTTGTCTCTTCTCTCCCGTTTTTTTTTTCCTCAAGTAGTAGTAGAATAGTAGTCCAATCAGAGATGCCATTGTTTATTGTGATAAGCTGGGATAATGAACAAATGACCTGCCACCTGGAGCACTTAGAGCCCGGTGTTAAACTTGGGTTATAAAAACCTCTTCCAGCTCTATTGATTTACTGGCAACATTTGATTGTACCCACAGGGCAAGGGGCTGCAAGGCTGCACCGAGCTCTTACTGTTTTACTGTCCTTATTACAACAAACAAATAAATCTCCTGACCATTAATTCACTGCCTCTGCCCTCACTCTCCAGACTGATAGGCCAAAAGTCAGTCTTGGCAGTCCCTGGCCAGATAGCTAAGTAGTTTGAGGCGATGTTTCTCTTTCCATGTGACCCATTCTATATTGGATTAGTGGACAACTTTGAGTGTACGCTGAAGATTTTACGACCACTCTGGACGGATAAACGAGGAAATGATTTGAGTTGGACTATCCTGTTTTTTTTCGTAAACAGCAATCGTTTCGGTATCCCGTCGAGGTTTTGCATGGAGCCCATAAACAATATGCTCACAGTGTCTAATACTTAACAGTTAGCAACAGCAGGGGGGCGGAGGTCGGACTGGTCCGATTTTTATAAGGGGGAAACTGTTAACACCCCGGGGGCTAACAAATGGAGCTGAGAATTGTGGCGCACTGTTCCCGGAGCGATGGCTAAATAAGCGATACATTTAGCCGGGAGGGCAACTTATGTGTTCTGCATAACTCCTGACAAAGAAGTAAACAAACAAATAAATAAAAAGCCTATCCAACGAAACACCACTCAACAACTCCGACATTAGCAACATTGTTGGAATATGCTAATTAATGACCACTCCATGAACTGCCATTGAAACAAAAAAAAAGAAGCCCCTGGAAGTACTTAGCTGATGTTATTTAACCTCTTAGCTTTCCCTAAACCAACAGAAAAGCTACCGGCCTGGTCTTCAGAGGGGTGTGGATGGAAAAGAAGAACTCGTTTGCCAACGACGGAAAACTGTTTTTTTTTTTCTTCCTTACATAAAATCTGCCAGAAATATGTGGTTGAGTCTGTGCTTTCAGTTAAATACAGGAACAGACAAGCAACCCCTCCTGCCCTCATCTTACACACAGTAACTCTAACATGATTCACCACGGACCTCATACTGTATCTACAAGGAGTACACAATAACCTGATTCTAGTTTCACTTATCGGTTTTTACCGGCATGTTTGCACCGAAGCCGGAATCACTGCCATGCCCTCGTCTGTAAACTAGACTTATGTAACGCACTTTCAATCACACTTTCCATCCCTCTGGAAATGTGTGCATAATCATCAACATGTGTCCGACATACACCCGTTGGGTAATCGCGACCCACGTATGACGAACGCGCACACACACACACAGGAGACGCTCTCATGCAGAATCTGCGGGGCGTTGTCGCTTTCAAGTGAGAGAGACGGATATCTGCCAAAAACTATCTCAACGATGTTTTGAGCGGTGACAGGATGCCAGCTTGTCAACCAGCACACACCGGCCTCGGTGTAATGGGGATTGTGAACACTACTCTTCCACCGGCAGAACAGAGGCGTCAGTACCTGAAAGGTGGAGGAGATATTGCTGATGTGACACCACTGACTCCCGGCAACAAATAAATCCTTTCCTTTCCAAAAGAAAATGGCTTACAAATATTCACAAACACACGTTAGAGGCGTTATAATGAGACACCGTCCCATGCAAACATTCAGAGACAACGTAAGCCCTTCATATCACTCAGAAATGCCCTTTTTATTACATGTCTTAAGGGATTGTTTCCATTATGATCTGCTTAGTCAGGGTACTCATATTCGGGATAAAAAGGCAGGGCCGCTACAAGGCTAACCAGCTAATCTGCAGAATAGTCTACTAATCTGACAGGCTGTGTTGAATAATAAATATGTATATTATCGCAGAGGGAGGTATCATGGGGGGGAGGGGCACGGCAGATCAGTTTCCACATTGTAGCGGGACATGACGCGCGTGGAATCAGTGTGATTTTTAATTAGATAATCCGCAGTTAAGATTACATTGAGCTGGGTATGCGGCCATTGGATGATGGCAAAAAAAGTTGTGGGGGTTTCACGGACAGAAAGAAGAGCATATTTATTTTGCATTAACCAAATGCCTCTGTTTGATGAAAGCTGCCAAGCACGGCTGAGCGGTTGAGCTACAACTAAAGCCGCTTTTAGAGAGAAAAGTTCAAACAAATGTCCATCTCGAATTTGGTTCCAGGAACTAGCCTCCCCCCCAAGGGAGCTTTCTAGTTTTGCAATCCCATGGGCAGTGAGGGACCGCAGTAAGGAGCGGTGTGACGCAAGCGTCCGTGACATGCACCTTCAGCTCCACACTCAAAAACAAACCACAGAAGAAGAAGAGGAAGATGACATGGACAGCATAAAGGAGGGAGCTGCCACTGCGTTCGTGGAAAAATAATCCTGGACTATGCGATGGTTGGAGTATTTTATCTCCTCTCTGCAATGCTTCACCATGTAAAGAACCCCGTTAGCTATTCGTTAACTCTGCACATCTTCTGGCCAAAGTGTGGATGTTTCTCTGTGAGTCCTGGAAACTCCTCTGAGGAGGCCAGAAGAACTTGGACTTCTATCCATTTAGAAGAAGAAAGGTCTTTCATGACACATACAGTTAAACATAGAGAACAACACAAGAGAAATTTTTAGCACCGCAATTAACCCATCATGGACACACCACGGGCAGGAGGCAGCTAAGGAACAGCACCAGGGGAGTAGAATGTTTGATTCCAAGGGAGACCGCTGCAACCCCCTGTGCCACGCCGCCCCTCTCACCACTTCTATCCATTTTGTCCCAAGAAAACATCTGACCTGAGACCACAGTAGTTTTTAAAAATGGCACTCCACAGTCTGCTAGAAGTATCTGCTCAAGGCCGCGGCTTATGATATCTACCAATCACCAAGCACCTATCTCACAAGAGTTCCTGTGGAACTGTGAAAGATCTTGCCTCGGAGTCAGAGCTCAAATGGTTCGTATGAACTGGAGGTCCATGGTACCTGGTTCCGGGCGGTGTGGCTCAGAGGGTTAGAGCGGTCATCCTCGGAACCAACATTCCTGTTTCGATTCCCACGCTCCTCCGAGCCAGCCCCTAACTCAGGTATGGGCAAACTACGGCCCGCGGGCCATATACAGCCCACCAGGTGCTTCAATCCGGCCTGCCAAACTTGAAACTTTATTGTAATTAAGCCTCCCTTTTTTTACCTTTTCCCTGAAATTTCTGTGGTTTTCAAAGAATACAATATCATCTTTAGCTAGTCAACACAAGAAGGGGTGGCTGCAGCACAGAGAATTTTCTTTTTCATGGACAAACCACAATTCAAGAGTCAAGTACCAATGTAATGATTGGGGGACGGACCGATCGCGCAAAACCCGTCGAGGGAGCGTGGGTCACCAAAACCCTGGAGAAAGAGCGCAAAGCCAAGCGAGAGAGCACAAAGCCTGGTGAGGGAGTGCGGGGCTTCCGAAGACCAGCGAGGGAGCGTGGGTGTCAGAGGGGGTCAATTTGAGGAGGTGTCCCACACCAGACAAAGGCAACCTGTCTACTGAGAAGGGAAAGAAGATAACCTAGCAACTAGTGGGACTGGAAGCATAGCTTTTAAGGTCCGCACTGATTGTCTGCCATGGATGGCAATTTTCCTGGTGGACACGATCAACTGACGAGACAGAAGCACCGCAAAAAGCACTGAGAACCATGACAACCAAGACAAGTTTCATGCTGGAATTCAAATGCACTCTAAGTAACGTTTTTAAAACTCCAGAGGACGGCACCCAAGATGCTGAGGTTGTTTGGCTCGACCTAAATATGTGAGCAGACATTCAACGTCATGAATACCGACAAAGCCAGTCTCAGATCCAAGTTATCTGACCAACACCTTCAGATCCATCCTGAGAATTGTCACAACACAACTCCTGACTAATGCACTGGCAAAATATGAAGATCAACAACACTTTTCCACTGAAAGTGAATTTGACTTTCTCTTATGAAATCAATGCATTTGGAAACAACTTGTACAATGAGCCTTGCATATTCATGAGTTGCTAAAAGGCCAAATCATTTCATGAAATGGCTTTTACAATTACTTCTATTCTATCTGTGCCATTCATATTAGTTCACACAAACACTCCATCCATCTGTTCCTGGCCCAGCCCCTCTGTCAAATTTTAGAAACCATTGTGGCCCCTGACTCAAAAAATTTACCCACCCCTGCCCTAAATACTCCCCTTAGACTGCTCCTGAGCTGCCTTCTGCTCATGGTTCATCCATGATGGGTTAAATTCAGTGGTCAAATTTCGCTGATGTTGTGCTCAATGGCTGTATAACTGAATGTGACAATAAAGGTATTTCCTCTTCTTCTTCAGAAGGTTCTGGGACCTTTAAAAAGTTCCTACAGTGCGGACGGGGTGAAGGTGATCCGCAGAGGTTGGCACTCAGCTGGTAGAGCGGGGGTTCCCTCCAATCACAAGGTTGGCGGTCCGATCCCTCGCTCCTCCTACCTGCGTGTCTCAGTGTCCTTGGCTAAGACACTGAACCTACCCAGTTGCTCCTGGTAGACAATCGGCATGTTGCACGCCAGCGCTGCCAGGAGGCCATTTAATGACGGCTACAATTAACTAACTGCAAGAGAGTACGTTTGCGTGACAAGTGACCTTGTCTTGTTCACACAAACAGAAGAATCATCTGTCTCTTTGTTGTCCCTGTTGTTCACAACATCTTTTATTTTTTTTATTGGGCATGGATTCAAAGAACTTGTTTGTTTCTGCTTGTTGTTTTTTTGTATTATTTTTGCGCACTGCACATTCAGAGGTAAATTTGACAACATGTTCTGGCAGTGTAATATTTTTGAGCTCCTGCGCTGAACGCCTGACAACAAGGTGTCGACATGGAGAACCTATTTTCATGGTTTCCTTTTCATCCCCCCTTTCCCCCTTGTTTGCCCCCAATTCATTCTATTTCCTTCTGGGACCCGAGCTCGACTTTACCTTTCAACCACGACACGTTACCTGTCACGGCACAGAGCACACACACACACACACACACACACACACACACGCATTCCAGAGCGTGGTGCGAGAGGCATGTGACATCTGTTCCCTCTCCGGTGGGCTCCTCGTGTCCTCGACCTCATCCAGATCGTTTCTGAGCAGCGGGGAAGGGGAGGAGGGGAGGATGTATGACAAGGGGACATGGTAGAGGAAAGGGGGATGAAAAGCCTGTGTGGTAGATGTGTGTGTGTGTGTGTGTGTGTGTGTGTGTGTGTGTGTGTGTGTGTGTGTGTGTGTGTGTGTGTGTGTTTTGTTTGTGTGTGTCTAAGAGTGGGGCACTGATTTACAAACAGCCAGATATTTAAGAGCTAACACTTACTTTTGGG
>CAAKHD010009708.1:32742-42883 GCA_901007705.1 Fistularia tabacaria | reverse complement strand
GAGGGGAGAGGAAAGGGGGAGGGAAAGCCGGTGTGGTAGATGTGTGTGTGTGTGTGTGTGTGTGTGTGTGTGTGTGTGTGTGTGTGTGTGTGTCAGCCGTCTGTTCGGAGAACGTGCAGAGAGAGTGATCAACCACAACCACATCAGTCAAGACCGCCAGCTCCCTTCCTCCCACCATTACTAACTTTTCTCACCGTGACCTCGACCTGGCTTTTCTTTTTGACAGCATAGGTCCTTGTTGACACCAGCTGCGCCTACACACTGTGGCTGACGCACGGAATTCTGTGTAGGTTGGCGAGCGTGGAAAAATCAGAGGGTGGAGTGTTGCACAAAGTGTTGCCCTGTAGCTGCACGTCAGGGGATGGCACTACAGTTTGGTGACCTCATATCCCAACTGGCACTAATATATAGTCAGAGAAGCGGCTTTGTAGAGTTCTGCTCGCCGGCGGTTCAGCAAGTAGCAGGCCGTGTTGAGATGATCAGGGGAGAGAGAGCAAATGCACGCTCCTAAATCATGGGAGCAAAAAAAGACACCGCTCGCTCGCAGTAGCTGTTAGGGCTCACCGGCGCAGGTTTAGAGCCCCTGTAATAGAGAGTTGATGCATGAAGGTCCCCGAATTATGCCGTCCTCAGGCATTCTTGCGGGAAACATAAAAAGATCAGAGTACTTCATCTCGTGCCAGGTGTTTAGATGGTTGGAGAGACCTTGAAAACAATGCCGATGTTGGGCCGAGAGCGTATCAAGTTACTTTAATTTTTTTCCAATTTCTAGTATATGTCAATCGAGCGATGTTTATGCCAGAACTGTTACAAATCATTTTGTCAAATGTCTCTGTTGCCAGTCTCTTTGACATTCAAAGTGTGAAACTGTATTTTTTGCTGTTCAGTGATATTATCAGTTCTCCAGGAAAGAATAACAAGTTCATCCATCAATACAAACATCCCGAGTGATGTGAGTTTGGCACACATCAGCTTATCAACTGTTATTCAAACACCAACTGCAGTGGTGTTGGGTTGTGATATCATTCATTCATTCATTATCGACACGGCTTATTCTGCAGCCTGGACTGGTCCATCAGACGGTCACATATCCAGACATGCAACATTCACTATGTTCGATCCTATTTAGACATACGAGCTGTCTCTCTATGATGTGTGTGTTTCTCTATATAATATATAATTCTATATATTTACTTTATTCCATATTCTGTTTCTGTTGGGTTGTGTTATCTCTACACTGTCATGATTTATCTCAAATTTTCTCTCTCTCCCTCTCTCTTGTTATATATATATATATATATATATATATATATATATATATATATATATATATATATATAACTCTGCTGCTACTCTCTCATACCGTCTGATATCAGTCTTTATGTGCTCTTGCTGGGATGGGGTGTAACTGAATGTGGCCAGTGCCTCAGCGCGGGTCACGGCCGCTGCCCCTTTGGATTTCTGTTATCAAAAACATTGTTATCCAATGTAATTTTATCCATTGCTGCGCTAAAAGCACTGCTCCCAGGCATTTGGTAGACATGTTTTAACCAAATATGTAAGGAATTGTATTTTTAAGTCAACCCCCCTGTGCTGTCATCCCTGGGCCATTCAGTGTATTGACTCTGCAGGACAGCCGGTTTCTTGGCTCGACCTAAGCCCCCTTTTTTAATCATCAGAATACGAGAAGATTGCCGTTCAGATGAAAATGCGTCCAGAAGTCAGGCTCCGTTCGGGTTTCAGAGTCATAAATAAATACTCTTGCATTTTCTCCAGAGCTAACATACCCGCCCCGGAGAAGTCAAACATCTGCCATCCTTTATGAGGCGGCAGTCGTTCACGCATGATTTTAAAGTGCTTTGCGATGCACTGGATACGAGAAGGTGATGACTTTTTTTCTAAATGCGGTCACCGATTATGGCCTGATCTGGGCAGCATCCTGGCCCTCGGCCCCCTCGTGTCTCGGCATAATGGGAGCGCAAAAGACACACAACGCTCACTGAGATAACCCATTCCCCCAGATTTGAGTCTCCTGATACATGCTGATTATTGCTGGTGTACCCACCACTGACCTTGGCACACATATCCATAGCAGCCTCCTACCCTTCGCATCCATCTATCTATCCTCTCTATGGAGTGGCCCTTGGCCCGCAGCTTATTGGGGGGGCCTAAAGCCAGCTTCCAATCTCTGGCAGGCCCTAATCTGGGAGGCAAATGATAAGGCTGAGGTTTACAGAAAGGGCTTTGCACACTCGCTAAAATTTGCATTTAAGTCCCTCAAGTAATCTTTGTGCTCATTTAAATCTCACCAAGACACTAGCGGAGGAAATGGAGGGTGAGAATCTTTTTGCAGATCCAACCCCAACTCCGTTTCCCATGGTGGACCAAATCCTCAGAAGTGTGCATAAATGTGGATTTCTGTTCTCATCACACCGCTTGGTATCTTCTCCAGGCTCTTGTATGGAGTGTGAACCACCACATGGGACAACAGCTCCACTGTTCATGGTCAATGTTTCGCTGAAAAGCAGCGCTGTAGTGTGAAGACACCAAAGAAGGCGGTGCTTGTAGACGGTTTGACCATTTGCAAACAATTCCTCACGGTGGATTTATCTGGTCTTGCAGGCATCGCAGAACTGCCTTGATGACTGAGCTCTGCCTCTTAGCCTTGTAGCATAGCATGTGAAGAAATACTCGAAGAGAGGGAAGCGACCATTGTTCTCTTCTTCGTACCATGGTCCAACGCCGTACAACGACGGCGTTGGCCATGTTAGCAAAGCATAATTGCCTACACTGCCAGATAGAGACCAAATGTATAGAAGGTAATTAATTGCTCGGTTTGCTTTCCAAACAACCACCTAAACAAGATCTAATGATTGGAAAGGCAGGTTCGGCCTAGCACCGCTTCAACCCTCGGGCTCTGCTTCATTTTCTCAATTATTAATTTAATCAAGAAAAGCCACATATGGTGCAACTGAAAAATGGAAACCATGGCTTGTTACCGGTAAAGTATATTCTGACCCCGTTTTTGCCTCACTGTGTGTATATTTACCGTATGCCACAGCCATAGGTTGTACTAAAATGCTGTCAGTACGCCAGCTATTCTACAGGATCACATCCTGCAGCATGTATACCATAACAGCGCGATGCTTCTGCTCAGCCAATTCCTGTCAGCATCAGGGTTATTTCCAGCGTGGGACTGTATGGGGCATCCTACACATCCAGAAGGGATTTGAAAGATTAATCCTCACCTTTCCAACTGAATGTATGTAATTTGGTTTGACAAACACCAGCCCTGCAGGGACGTTTTCTTCATTAATACTTGACAATGTGCCTTGCGTCTCGGGCCTGAGGAGATACAGCGGTGTGACGGACGAGAGCATTAAAGTGACCCAGATTCAATCTCTTTTTTTTCCTGCTTAGATGCTTTTAACACTGAGTGTTGCACCTGTGATACAAAATTCAGTTGAGAGAGCAACAAAGATGGGGTGTTAACAACATTACAAGAGGCCACCGGGAGGAGACGCGACCTGCTGATCTTCTTGGATCGCAATGCACACTGCAATATTCAAGAGGTGTTTAGAAGCAGCTCTTGAAAAAAAATAAAAATACTTTTCCCTGCTTGCTTACTGGTTGGTTTGTTTTATTAAAAACAATTCTGGTTCATTTTGTTGAGGAGCCCTTCAGTGGGCTGTTTGCATGCTCCCCGTGCGCCACCATGGGTTCTCTCAGGACTCCCTAGCCTCCTCACGCGTCCAAAAGCATACAATATGTTAGCAGAAGAATTGTTTTGAAGAGGTGTGAAAGAGAGAGTGAATGCTTGTATGTCTTTGTATGACATGTGAATAGAATAGAGTAAAATGTGGGGAAAATTTCAATTTGCACAGCAGAAAGAGGGCAATGCAAGCAAAGTAGTAGGCCTCCTATAACTTAGAAAACAGTGATTTACGCTCACACATATCACAAATTTTAAAAACGAAATTCTAAACAAAATTAACACTTAAAAATGCAAAAATGGAAAAACAAAAGGACGAGGTGTTGTATTTCTATATTTAGCGTGTGAATGAGAGAGTGAATGATTGCAGGAGTGCAGGATGAGCTTTATAGAAAATGAATGCATTCATAATAACAATCTCGTAATAACAATAATAACAATTTTTTGAAGAGATATTCAGAGTATAACAATGAAATCATGAGTAGTATTCTGTAAAGCATTCAGCAACAAATCAATTTTCTGATATCAAATGCTGATGTATTTTGGCAGTGAATCTGAGAGTTAACTTCATAACAAGGGGAACTCTCCAGATTCCGCTCCCAGACCGTTAGTCGGCCTTAAAGTCTGCGCAAAGGCTGAACATGATATCATATTTAATATTCTGCCTGATTTTCTTTTTTGCATAACCCTTTTCACAGCCCGGAGACGGGTCAAATCAAGCTCATGAATATAAAAGCCGTTGCCCGAGGCAAAGATTTAACCAGCCCAGTCGAGTCTCAAGGCTGGGTGTAGTGCACAGAAAAAAAAAAACATTCTTGCTGCCATTCCAGCTCTGAAAAATATGAGGAGACGTGGGAAAAGACACCCCCCAACACACACACACACACACACCATGTGTTGGTTTGACTCCTCAGTCACACTGCTGAGACCTGCTCATTCTTCCGTGCCGCAACCACTTCCCGCTGGCTCCAAACAACCACCGTCTCCATTTGGGCCGTTGCAATGGCTGACTGCCCAACATAACGCTTGTCATTGAGAGGCGAGACGGCTGACGCTTGACAGATGTGTAATTGCTGAAAGACCTTGCTAACAGGTGGATGAGCTTAAGGACTACCTGATATTGCCTCAGAGACTGTTGACACGAGGGATTACGCCTCGGAGGAGCACCTGCCGGGTGGGCGCGGCGTTATTTCTCTGCATTTTTACTCAGAACGATATGCTTGTCCGAACAGCTTAGAAGAGTAAAATCTTCCTCTGTTGCTGTTATCAATCAGATGTGGGTTCGTATTCTCGCCGCCGTGAAGGATTCACGCCATCTAAATGGAGTCTGAGTGGAGGCCTGATAGCTTTCCCTCTCAGGTCAGCCCAGGTGGGGGGTACCGCAGGTCGCAGATAACACCGCACCCCTATAAACGGCAGGATGTGCGATAAACCTCCCACGTCTCGATCGGGTGTGGGTTGCCATGTGGGAGGCGATGTAGTCATACGGGTGGGACAGTGAGGTGTGTGTTTGTGTGGGGGGTTTCCATCTGCGGGACAGTTATGCAAATCAATGATCCCCTCCAGTGCAGATGAGAACAACACAATGTCGGCACACCTGTCCATCATTCAACATCTTCTGTTCCACCTCTTGATACTGGGTGGAAAAAAAAAATTGCTGTAGCTTTCAGTCAAGGGGTTGAAAGGAGGAGGAGAGGGGTTTTGCTCAGAGACCCAGGCATTCTCTTTTCTTTCCCTGTGCAGAAAAGGCAGCGTTATTAGAACCGCTGTTGCTAAACTGCGCCGAGGGAGACTGATGCTTTTGGACGTGACCTCGCTTGCACCGGCACGCTTTGTCCACTGAAGTGCCCTTCCAGAGAGAGGGACCAGGAACGAGAAAAGAGAAGCCGGCTCTATCTTTTTGAACCATCACGGGTGAGAGCCTGGTAGAGATGGTTGCGCTGGCTGCATCCGAGAAGTGCAGCTGGGTTCATCTGGGGTATTTTCACATATAATTGGGGGAGCTTTCATCTTGCCTGCCAAAAGGCAAGGCAGCGAAGAAGAGCACCAAGAGGGAGCTATCACTTCCCCTATTTCCTGGCCCCAGACAAAGGCATCCAGGCAGCCAGTCTGCTGAAGATGATATATTTCTGATCAAAGACCCTGGAGTTGTCAGCAGCCCCGGCTAGCACTGCAACCTGATTGCTCCTGGATAGATTTGTCCCTTTGATCAGAGCAGACTTTGACTGCAGGCTCTGTTTATGCAAAGAAAAGGCGGCGGAGCCAAAATACCCTGCGCTATGCGGAGAACGAAGAACGGGCACTGGGCTGGGGAGAGAACTTTTGCTCCGGGACACGTTGGCTCACACGATAATACGGGACGATATCTGTTATAATTACCACTAATGAGGTAACATTGCAAAAAGCTTTTTCTGGCACTTGTTACAATAAATGTGCCCTGACAGCAAAAAAACAAAGAAAAAAAAAACCTTTACTTGTTTATGGCTCTTGATTAGCTGATAAAGTCCTGCGTGGAATTCTAAGCACAACCAACAGATTTTAGAAAGAGATAAATGTGTTAGTCACACTCCGGAAACAAAGTGCAAATAACCGCTGGTTGTGAAGATGTGCACCACCTCATTTTGTCATCACATATTGATGTGAATTACATTCATGGGAAATAAATGGAAAGGGATCTAAATGCCACCAGTCTGTTGGAATGTACCTACAATTCCCACTGCGACCCAGGCCATGTTTTGTCAGAAGAGAACAGCCTCCTTCCGCTCTACTACAAGGGTTTGAATACCAAAAATGTCAAACACACTTGACTTTAAAACACTCGCAGAGGGTTGGGGTGCGGCGCGAGGCAACGACACTAGCCGCAGAGAGACCAAATGCTGCAAGACGTCCGAAGGGGGCCTGTCAGCGATACCTGAAACGCTCAACGTGCCTCGGCGCCCAAGTGAACTGCAGGGGGGGAAGTTCCAACGTTTGCGTCATTTTTAAAACCAGCACCGCGGTATCTGCATGAAATCATATCTCAGTAGAAATGTCGTCGAATTTCTCGGGGGGACGGAAAACAAAACAGAAAACACAGCATGTTTTTCATTTTCCTCCGCCTCATCTCCAATTCTGACTTTTACTTCCAAAATGTTGAAACATTAAAAAAAGGGTCCATCTCAGAGAAACACCCGATGGGAGATGTCAAAGTCAAGGCTAGTCTATGTATGGTTCACATCAGGTCTCATATTATTTATTCACTCTGTGCCTTTTATTTGTTTTTTATTTATTTATTCTAGGTGTTTTATATCTTAATTCATTTATTTATTTATTCTATGTGGTTTCATTTATTTATCAATCTCTATATTTATTTATTTATTCTAGGTTTTTTTTAATACTTTTATTTATTGATTTATTCATCTATGAATTTATTTATTTATTATGGATGTTTTATTTATTTATCACTTAACTTGTTTTTAATATTCTGTGCATTTTCATCATTTGTTTGTTTGTTTATTCATTTTGCTGTTTCTGATGACAGGTGTTAATTGTTGAGCTAGGTGCTACAAGCGTCGCGGCGGCGGCTCAGGTCGATGGGAAGGGGCCCGCTCGGTTACGTAAGCTGCAATTAACATAACTGACGGCTGCATTTGGGTCAAACAGTGACGGGTAATTCAGGTCATTTCTGACAGCTGATGAAAACAGAAATCATCGTTGCAGGCGGTGGGCGTAATTATGTATTTATGAGTGGAAAAGGACCTTGGGGGTAGCGAGGGGATAAGATGAGCGCGTACAGAGAAGCGCCTCGGTACCGTGATGACAGCTCATTTCCCTGTGCGGATGTTTTTCTCAGTTCAGTGCCAAGCTTTTGTTGGTCCCACTAGCTTGCTGTACCTGCTAGCCAGGCCTTTTATGGACAATACAGGAGGGTTAAGCATTGCATTATTAAGGGATGAATGCTCTGCCGAGACTCTGGCCAACAAAATGGCAAAGCATGTAGGAGTTTATCTGCAGAGCCCCTCCTGGCAGTTTGTTTGCGTCATGGGAAACATTTGGGGGCTATGCAGATTTAAAGATGCATTTCATGCGGTATCGCAGTGTATGTTAAATATGCATGCATGATTATATCAACCCCTCCACAGCACTGTGCTGGTCTGTTCCTTTGTTTGTTTGGTTCCTGCCACTCTAACCGCTGCATATATGCATTTCCAAGTGCTAATATTCCGTGAGCCGTGCTGTTTCGTAATTGTTTTTAATTCATGCTAGCAAGGCTGACTTCTGTGTCGTAGACAAAGGCGCTGAAGGTGTAGCCCCAAACTGAAGAGACATGGATCTCAAAGGGGGGAACAGGTAAAAAAAAAAAAAAACAAATGCAAATAATCCTGGAGTTAAATCAAAGCGCCTTCAAATGAAATCTCCACCGACGCTCTTGCCTTTCTCTGTCAGTCCACGGTGACATTTGTGATGAGGGCGCCGGTTTCAATCCGCAGCTGCCGACTCCATTGGACATGTAAAGTTTAATGACCACCCTTTGTGGAGTGATATGAATAATGTATACATTACGGAGCTTTAAAGTGCCCGTGGTGCATCTGTCTGCACAATGGGCAGGAGCCACAGGAGGGAGCAGCGCAAATTAAAAGACCTGAGGGTAAAAGAGGAGGGAGATAGAAAGAGGGAAAAAGTTGAAGGCAGTCACATTAATTTGACTGCATCACTCCAGTACAACATCCAGTGCAGGATCGAAGCACTCACATACACACACACACACTCGATCATAGTCTCTCTCTCATCTATGCCAGCCTGCTCCTCACATCAGGAACCGAGCTGTGTTCTGTGAGGGGAGGGGAGCGAATTTGCCTCGGAAATTCTGGAGCTCACAGCAGATGACGAGCGGGCGGGGGAATGAGGATTGAGGTGGACGATTCCACAATGTTCTTGCGACGTGAGGGGAGTCTGCTTTAAGCCGAGGACTCAAATTGCGCGGAAAGAGGCCGAGCAAAAGAAAGCGGCCATTTCAATGTTTGCATGTATATGATTGCAAAGCGTCGCAGCAGTTGCACAGGGCCTGCCCGGCCTTCGTCGCTCCGCCCTCCCATCATCCGAACAAACCGGTCACAAGCCGTTCCGCCAAACCATCTGTTCCCCGAGAAGGCTGGACCGCTATCGTCACCGCGATCTTCACCCCTGCCGAATAGGCGGCGGAGCGTTCCCATTTCGCTCGGTCACCCCGGCCCGGGCGACCCTTCCCTCCCCTCGGCCTCCCTCCTCCAGGCGTCCTGTCCTCTAACCGGTTTTTCTATCTTCCCAGATTGAACACCCTGACCCCCCTTTCCGCCCACATCTCTCCTCTTTCTCCCCTCAGCTCTTGCTCTCAGCCAGCAGGGTCTACATGGACACACAAAAGAAGGCTCCGGCTTAGTGTCCTTGTGATGGATGCATTTTCATAGGCAAATCTCTGTTATCTTGGAAAAACAGATCTGCGTCTCTATTCTCCAAGGGCTTTACAGTTTCTCGGTCTGCCACTCACTTTGCCCATCCCTTTCTTTTGGTATTTCCACCACCCCCTCCATCATCCTCCGCCGTTTTCTGAAGGTCACTCATTAATACTACCGAGCATTGACACTAACCCCGTGACCCCTGATCTTGAAAGCCTCCCTTTCACATATTGGACGCTCTGGCTGTTGGGTACTCTCACCCAGTGCCAGAGTTTAGAAGCTTAGACCGCAAGGTCAAGGAGTGGCTGACATCAGGCCCCAAAACAATAGGAGGCCCTTCATGTGTGCATCACCATAGACACCTACTCCCTTTTTAGATGGATCTGCTATTCAGCGGCATACCCGGGTCTGTCCATTTAACCCGTTTAACACAGATAATTTGTGTTATTCCTAGGTCTGTAAGTACTGTAACACCCAAATTTATGACTGAGAGGTTTTTATTTTTAAGTGTGAGTTTTGGCAGCCAATTTCATCACCGTAGAACATGATTTATCACTATATGATATCATTACTATACAGTTTGCCGCGCTAAACTTGTCTGCGATCGAACAATGTGAAACCTTTAGTCAACTAAAAAATAACCTCCGTACACACATAACCACACACACATACACACAATAAGGTCCTTCTTGTATTTTTTTTTTTGCCCACTCTGCAGTTTGCCGCTTCCTTATTTCCCAGACGAGAAGTTTCACTAGGCCTTGATGTATCATATATCTCTGTTTTTCCTGCGTGGCTCTTTTTGGGCCGGGGGTCAAGGGGTGAAATAAAGCAGACCCCATTTTGAAACTGACAGGGTCTCCAAAGCCTGAACCCGAGGGCATCGCCCCACCACCACCGCCACCACCACCACCCCCCCCCCCCCCCCCCCCCCCCGCCCCCGCCTGGCAGGGGCCCCCTCCCCCAAAGGGGGGGTTTTTTACAAGCTTTTGGGGGGGGAAAAAAAAAAAAAAAG
>CAAKHD010009708.1:19799-32722 GCA_901007705.1 Fistularia tabacaria | reverse complement strand
TTTAAAACTCACGGGGTTCCCAAACCCGAACCCCGGGGGCCCCCCCCCCCCCCCCCCCCCCCCCCCCCCCCCCCCCCCCCCCCTCGCCCCCGCCGGCCCCGGCCTGACAGGGGCCGCATCCGACAAAGGTGTAGTTTGTTACAAGCTTCTGGGGGGGAAAAAAGAAACACAACAGGGAGGGTTATTTGGTGCTCCTTTGACCCCTTAAGCCCTCTGAGATGAAAAGGCTTTCAATTTTTACCAGACGAGGAAGACCACTTCAGCACAGAACGCCAGCGCCGGCTTCAAAGCTCAGCAGAAATTTTAATCAGAGACAAATTACAGTATATTGCACGACAACCGGGCTCAGCCGGCATGAACTCGCAGGCGATACGAGGGGAAAACAGGAGTGTCACCAAGTCGCTCGGTGAAGCTTGGAGGTTTTTAGAGATTTTAAATGAGCTTGAAGGTGGACCAAAATACGACGCTGCTGAAAACAGTGTCCCGAATGATGCAAACATTTTTCCTTGACAGCACAGGCACTAGGAATGAAAAAAAAATAGGGCGGGTCAGGAGTGCACCGGGCCTTATGCTGCTGGCTAACATTTTATCAAATTTTACAAAGCCTGCTTAATATTTAAAGCCTCCGCCATGCAGCCTAATAGTCCGGGGCAGAATTAAGCCACTCAGGGGTCATTGTTTTATTAAGATTAATGAGAGGGAGCAGGAGGGTACGTCATATCTGGACTGCCTTCCCTCTTTCTCCTTGCAGCGCTGAGGCGTATTAAAAGGAGCGAGTCAGGTTTGCCACTCAGCTTATCTGCCTAAGTGGCGTACCCATGTATGTGCGGCGGATTTATTTCACAGAACCGTTTTTCATCAACCGTCAAACTCACTCCTGCATCGAGATCGCTCCAGCTGGTGAAGCAAATACTAGATTGGGAATGAGATATCCCATCGGTTGTTAATCTTCAGCCTTCAGAATTATAAAAATAATAATGAAGATGCATGTTTTAATCCTCCCCGTTACATTACCTCGAGGTAAAACGGGACTATCACCATGCCTGAAAACCATCCCGGAGTCCATTTTTCTTCTCAGTCAGATAAGCTACAGTTCCAGGTATGAAAGGCATGAATCCTGCGGATGAGTTTGGCTTTTGTATTTGGAAAAAAAAAAAAGCCTGATCTGACGGAGCAGCAGATGGAATTGGGGGAAGGAGGCGGTGAAGGTGTTCAAACCAGCGGACGTTTCCACTCCATCAGTAATGAACCCCTGTCACCGCCGTAATGGCTGTGACACCTCAGAGCTGTCATCGGTCCTGTTCAGACAGCGACTTCAACTGCGCGTCAAAGGTGACACATCCCTTTAACCACTCATAGCTTGGATCTGATCTAATGAGGGAAATAGCCACGTTCGGAGCAAAACCATCTGAAGACATAGCGCTCGACCAAAGCTTTACCCTGGATTCAATTCACGCATTCACACTTCAGAGCGTTCAGACAGGAGGGATTTTCTGTTTGGTGCTGTGTGGACGTCTGCTGGTATCTGCCTTGGTATCTGCCAGCTGCCTGTCAAGGAGTTAGGCGCTGTCGCAGATGGCAGCGGCTGATGTTAGCCTTCCCACACGTAGATGTTCATACTGGAAATTGTTTGTCGCATCTATTCTGATAATGAAAGACAGCGCGAGTGGAACGTTTAATTTAACCAGAGTTAATGTAAAGATCTGGTTGTTCTGAGGACATGAGTGTATTTGCCAACATACAGACACACCTGGGCGATTTAAGGAATCATTCAAGACAATTTACACGCATGTGGATGTAACTATTCCACTCATGTTGCTGGTGGGTTTTCGTCAGTGTACAGTTAGAATACAAGAGTGAAATAGTTATAACAATAATATGAGTAACAATATAAATTGTTATTAGTATTATTTCAGCCCTAATTTATCATAAATCATAATAATGATGCTACTTCTACCACGACTACTACTAATAATAATGATATAAATAATGATAATTAATTAATTAATAATGAATCATTGTAACAGAAAAAACTTTTTGTAATGATATTTTGTGATAACAATATAATAACAACAACAACAACAATGATAATAATAACTAGTATCATTAGTTTTATCATTATTATTATTCTTATGCTTCCGGCTTTTCCCTTCAGGGGTCGCCACAGTCAGTCAACTTTCTCCATCTAACCCAATTCTCACACCGGCTTCATGTCCTCTCTCACTAGGTCTGTAAATCTTCTCTTTGGTCTTCTTCTAGACCTTCTGCCTGGCAACCCCAGAATCCTTCTACCAATATATTCACTATCCCTCCTCTGTCCATGAAAGAACCATCACAGTTTGGCTTCTCTGACTTTATATCCAAACCATCGAACATGTTCTGTCCCTCTGATGGACTCATTCCAGAAGCTCTCCGTCCTCGTCACTCCCAAAGAGAACCTCGACATCTTAATATCTGCTACTTCCAGCTCTGCTTCCTGTCTTCTCTTCAATGCCATAGACACTATTCTCCACCTGCTTGAACCGTTTCTTCACCTATTACTATAATTATACATTTATGGGGTGCCTTTCTAAACCAAGGTCACCTTGGAGTCAGCATTTCTGATGTCATTGTAGAACGTTTAGTCCCAGAGCCGGGCGGCAGAAGCCACTGAATGCGCGATGTCCCATGACACTAGAGCGGGCAGAGGGAACCTTAGAGTGCAGCGGAAGCAGTGTTGATATGAAGTAGGAGGGACAGGTGTGGAGAGCCCGGGCAGTGCATGCATTTTTAGTGAGGAGCAATACTTTCAAGTGACCCCTGGATTCTGTGGAGCTGCTGCACGACTGGGGTGAAGTGTTCTCTCCTAGGGTGGTCCTAGCTAGGGAATCCTGGGGGAGCTAGAATTTGCGGAGACAATTTCTCTGGGTGACTGAAAAGAACGGAGTTGCGCTAATGGACCCGGGAGGTGGCGAGGTTTAGGGTGATTTACGGCTGCAGTGTGTGAAGTGAGAAAGGGGGCAGAGTCTATTGATATCATTGATAGAAACAGGCGAAGGGTGATTTTATCAATATGGGACTGGGAATGTCCTATCCACGATGACACCCAGACTCCTAGCGTGGGGAAGGAGCCTACTCTGTTGCAACGAATGTGAAATTGCCCTCAGCGTCAGCCGAGGCTGCATATCAGCTGGAAAAGAGTCTAAAATAAAGATGTCACGTGACAGCGGGTCCGCCGGGGTCACTGCACTTCCACCGCACTACCCTCTTTTACCTTTGGCAAAGCATAACATGACAGACGTTTCGAAACGGGGACATTTTCAACCACCGCCTCACATCAGGCCCTCCACAGAGAGGGGGAAGGGAGCTTTGCCACGGTTGACCAGAGAGGCCTCGGACTGTTTTGCTTCACAAAGCGCGAGGCAGGCAGCGCGGAGCTGAAGGAAAATGGCCTGAGCTGACCTCCAGGCTGGGTCAGCATCTGCAAACCATCGCAGCCGGAGGAAAGGAATTATCGCAGAAAATTTGGGCTCGATCTCAGGGGCGTCCTGGCAGCAGCAACAGCTCTAACTAAATTCACATAAACCTGTTTTCTTTGAATCAAAGAGATTTGCAAAGTTTTGGGGGGCAATCCTGCAACGTTTCCCAGCCCGTGCATCCACATGCATAATTCGGCCTCACCTCCGTCACAGAGGGTTGTCATTTGTGCGCGTTAAAATTTCCAAAAGTGGAAGTTGATGAGAAAATCAACAATAAGAAATGAACCCTTGTTTGAAAGGCTTTGATACTTTGACCAATCTGAGCACCGGGTTTACTTCCACTTAAACATTTACCTGATGTGGTCATAAAGCTGCTGTGTCAAAACTTAATAAAATACGGTTTAAATGGAGGCTTGCGTGGTGGCTAGCGCCATCGAGGCCCCTGGTGGAGTTCTCTGTGTGGAGTCACCATGTTTCCTCTGGGTTCTCTGGTCTCCTCTCATTGTCCAGTGGAGGTTCACTGGAGACCCTACATTACCCGGCGCATGAAGAATGTGTCTCTATGCGGCCCTGTGATCAACTGGTGTAGCCCGCCCTCTCACGCCATGGAGAAAAACATTTCCCGCTTTAGGGAACATCACGTGTCATGAAACCCCTGGATGTTCTTCCATGTTCAATGAAGTAGCGAGCGGCGGAGAGCCTCAACACCAGTTTGGCAAGAATATCAAAGGGATGATATCAGAATTGCTGTGAGAATATTTGCAATAACTTCATACATTCTGAATGGGATGGATTTATGGAAATGTGCGACTCAAACCGAGTCGTCCACATTGAACCGGCTCCCATAAAGTTTGCTCCGTGGAGTGTACGGCTCACCAATTCTGAGAAAAAAAAACAAAATATGCGGCATTATGCACCTGCTGCAAGCCCCCGCCGACAACTTCAAAGACCTGTCCTGAAATCCAAAGAGGATGGTTATTGATCCAAACCCTCATTGAATCAGGAATTGATAACGGGAGACTTCAGAATGCACTTTCATGTTTTCGCACTTTGATGCCCCCCTTCCCATGCCCGCTCCCCTTTTTCTTGAGGGGATGGTATCTTACGCAAGCACCTCTTTAAGATCTCCATTGCGTACTCTTCGGTTTCACTATCCATTCTCACGTGACGTTTCGTGGGCCCCTTCCTCACTGCAGGAACCTTTTGCAGTTGCTAGAACCTTTTCAGAAACCAGGCTGTTTCTTGGTGCATCGGGACAGCAGGAGACCCAGGGACCGTGGCCCCTCAGCTGCAAGAGCCATCTTAAATCCTGCTCTGAGACAGGGTCTTTCTACGGTTCCATAGGAACTCATGAGCAGTGCCCATTAGCAGATACTACTTGCGGACCACGGAGTGCCATTTTTAAAAACCAGTTGTCACTGGTCGGATGGTTTCTTAGAACAAAATGGACAGAAACGACAAGAAAATGAGTGAAGAAACGGTCCTAGCTCTTCTGGCCTACGACGCCTCACAGGGGTTTCCAGGGTACACCTACATTTTGGACAAGAAGTGCAGAGTTAGGTGACGGCTAACAGGGTTCTTCGCACTTCACCCATCTGATAGTCCATGGTTATTATTTCATGAATAC
Organism: Fistularia tabacaria; assembly: GCA_901007705.1. Taxonomy (NCBI): domain Eukaryota; kingdom Metazoa; phylum Chordata; class Actinopteri; order Syngnathiformes; family Fistulariidae; genus Fistularia; species Fistularia tabacaria. Next base: position 27,637 of record CAAKHD010009708.1, on the reverse strand, counting down.
TATAGCAGTTTCCACTTCCATGTTGTCCATGATGTCTTCCTGGAATATTTTTCAATCCAGAAAGTTCACGGAGCTGTGTTCTTGGAACTTTTTTGGGGCAAAAGCACTTAAAGTTGGGAATGACACCTTTTCTTCTGAATGATAGGAGCAGAGTTGATGGAGGGCTCAGGTCAGGTGTTGCGCAGGAGTAACCCCAGCCTTTCTGTCTTCTCCCATGATTGCCCCACACCCCAACCCACCCGCCAACCCCGCTGCCAAAACATCATTCTCAGCATCCCACCGGGGCCTCGCTAACCCTCAACATCTGTCCCACCTCACCACTCTGCTGTTATAGCGTCGGCTAGTATGACGGGCACATTGCAGCGGCGCGGTAACTGTTTCCAGGTGTCTCTCAAAAAAAGCGCTGTCATCCGTCATTCGGTGTGTTTACTCTTTCAATTTATTTGTCTCCAATTTTACTCCCGACCAATCACAGTTGTTTTGTAGCCCAGGCCTCTTAGTTGGCGATTATAGGGTTATCTAAATGTCGCAGACGGGACATTGGCGAGTGGCATCGCGCATTCGTCCAGACTGACTGTCTGTGCTTGGAGGTTTTGTCCCGCCAAAAGTCGTTCAGAAGTTGTTGTAAGAAAAAAAGATGATCGGAGTTGCCATTTTCTGCCCAGCAGTGAGTTCATTGTGAATTTTGAAATAAAAGGCAGTCACAAAGCAAATAGTAGCTGCTAGTTAAAATAGCACCTCGTGTGTATTAACCATTGAAGAGAAACTCGACCTCAATACAATCAGTTTTGTTTCGTTGACTCGTTGTATATTTGATGCTGGGGAAAAACATCAACACCGGTAGTGGTCACCAGGGAGACGGGGAGGCCAGCAGCCACAGGGGGGGCACCTGAACACCTGCTGGAGGATCCCGTGTACCGTTTGGTGAGCCAGAGAAGACGAGTGAAGGAAAATCTACCTTCCCTACCTGTGGTGTGGTAGGACATTGACATGCACACAAATCAAAGGGCCCCAACAAAAGGACGCAAGAAAGGGAAACCCACAACTTATATTTTTTTTCTGGAATTAATATATCCATCTGTTGCCAACTAAAGTAATCAATATTGATATTCCATCCTGGGCTCCAGGATGTTATCTACTATTGTTGTAGCGCATTTGAATAGAGTGGTCCCCCCGCAGCCCCACCTTTCCTGGACTGTCACATGACTGGATGCAGACCAATGCCCATTACTGTGGGCCCATCCAAAAAAAGCAAAGAAAAACACCCGAAATTTGAACTTAACAATCCAGTGTGCCGCCGTGCTGCTCATTATAGTCTCCCTTTTCACTCTGTCTCACACACACACACACACACACACACACACACACACACGCAAACACACACAGACACACAATTTCATATGTAGACCAGTTGATCAGTCATTCAGAAAGTGAATGTGCATCTCTCAAAATGGCTGCTCCGAGTACTCCGCAGCGGGTGATCACAGGTGTTCCATGCTTCAGGTCCACCGAACGCTGAGCATCATGGGTTAAAATGAAGGTTAAGAACGGCAAGCTTCATCTAGAGGAGGGGCAGTTTAGTTTTTCTCAGCAAGAAGGTCTCTATTGGGATTCCGACAGGAGTCTCCGTGTTCTCCACTCGTCTGCGTGGGGTTTCTCCGGGTTCTCTTGGGTCCTTCCACGGCCCAGAAACATGCTGGAGGTTCGTTGGAGATCCTACATTGTCCAGACGTGTGAATGAGAGGGTGATGTGGCCCAGTGACTGACCAGTCAAGGGTTAAACCCCGCCTCTTGCCGAATTACAGCTGAGATCTAGCACCTTGTGACCCTGACTGTGGTGCAGAAAATGAATGAATTAATGAATGAAAGTGATTATGTTCACTATTAAAATACTCAACATCTTAAGTGACTGAAAGGAACAAATATCCAAATCACGTTAAACCCAAGGATCGTGTCCCACAAAACTTCGCCTTGGTTGAGAAGGAAAATTGAAAGAAATTGAGTCTGGGGGAAGGAGAGAGAGTGAAAGAGCGAGAAAAGAAGGTGCAATTATCATGAGCGTAGTCTAAGGGATCAACTCCACTTCAAAGTGTCCGTCCCGCCGTCGGAGCTGCAACAGCCCCGAGTACCGGCGCTGCCACAGAAACATGAGCAGATCACAAGACGGCTAATAGCAGCCAGATCTGAAGAGGTCTCCACACCGGGCCTCCTCGCCCGCTCACAGACGAGGAAGAAACCTGAAGCCGTCCGTGATTTCTTAAATTTTGTGTGCATTGATATTTATACATATAAAGAAAAATCTATATATAGAGAGATCGATCGCTAGATAGATAGATAGATAGATAGATAGATAGATAGATAGATAGATAGATAGATAGATAGATAGATAGATAGATAGATAGATAGATAGATAGATAGATAGATAGATAGATAGATAGATAGATAGATAGATAGATAGATAGATAGATAGATATGAGTGTGTATTACTTTTATATCTCTGGGATCAAACTGGCCCCGACAACATCAAGGGATCCTCAAAATCAGCCAACTCGAATGTTGCGATCAGTTTGTTTTCCACTGGTCAGACTCAACCCATCCGTCCACGCAAACGCACTGTTAGCGGATTTGTCCGAGGATTTCCATTCGCCTCCACACAACAAACCGCTGTGCGTCTTGGAGCACCCCTGTCCCTGTCCCTGTCCCCGTCCGGGGGGGGGGGGTTGACATCTACTGTATGCAAAGTGCATTTAACACCCACTAATCTGTCATCGCTGGATAAATATGATAAGGACGGCAACCATTCCCCAGGAGTTATCGCTAGCCCGACGGCGAAATGGGATTAAACGATCAGCATTATGGGATGTTAAGACAAAGAGCGACGTTTTTAAAAGAACAGGCCAAATCAGACGACGGCGGTTGACATCTCCCACCTTTGGATAATTTTGTTTTTATTTGTATTTTTTGGTTCATTCTGTTATTTTTCATCTTACGGGTGTAATGGCAAGGTGAAATAATCCACTGACAGCGCCCCCTCTCCTGTCACATGACCCAGATTCAAAACCCCGTGTCAGAGCCAATTCTGATGAAGCGTCATTGAAGGAGACACAGGATCCTACCCCACCCCAGGTGAGGGGGGGAGGGCTGTTTTTTGCCCCCGCACACAGAAAGGGGGGGTGGGGTGCTTAAAAAAAGCCCCCCTTTGGGGGATCAGTGAAGAACCGCATTAACATACATGATGTATATCAAAGTGAATCAGGGGCCGACACATTCTATGCATTGCAAATCGCTGCTCCGTCGGAGGCTCCAGACGGAGAGGCAACCGGCCCAAGTCAACTGGAAAGGCTGACATCTGTTGGCCGGGATCCGCCCCTGCAGGAACCCCACAGTGTGCTTCGGGACCGACGCCACCGAAGAGCGGAGCAGAAAACACTTAAAGAGGCACGGGGGGCAAAACTCTGGAGTCGTGAACCGAGATGACAAGATGCCTACGGGCTAACCTCACAGCCCGGGCGGAATCGCCCTGAGTGCTTTTAGTGCGCTTTCTCCTCGGATGTCATTTGTAAAGAGAGTAAACCCTTCATGCTTGTGTGAAACTTAATTCCCCGCTCTGTCCTTGAGCAGTAAACTCTCACCCCGTCCCCAGGCGGCTGAGGGTGACCCTTCGGTGGGAGCTGGGGGAAACGAAACAACAGTCCTCCCCGGCTCAGAGAACACCAGATGTTGCTTTTTTCTTTCCGCCTGTGATTTATCATGCGGTTTAGATAAGGGTAAACAAATAGTCATCGCGGTTATAACTGCAAACACTTCTTTTCCGCCGGGCTTATCTCGGGTCATGGTGCACAAAGTTAGCCGTTGGTGTCGAGACAGGAGCACAAACACGCTGAAATCCGCATGCGCACACGGGCGCGCTTAACTCTGAGCCCTGACCTGTAGGAATGCGCGCTCTCCCTGCGGAGGACGATTAGCCAGCCGGCCTCTCAGCTGCTCCGACACAGAAACCTCATTGTGATAAAGCCCAGTCAATGTTTGCTGACACACGTTATCTCCGGTCCCGGGCCCCCGCTTCGGATTGAGCCGCCGCCGCCGCCACCGCTCTTTACAACAATTTAGAGAACCGTTTGTTTTTTGTTTTTTGTTTTTTTTATCAAAGGTGATGTTTACACAACGGCTACCTTTGGGTGATTGGACAGGAGGAGAGGGGGTTGGCAAAAAAAAAATAATGCATTTGAGGGGTTGTTTTGTCCACAGCTGCCGGTGGATTTAACTAAGAGATGCATAGGTGTGTGTGCATGTCGAGGAGGGGGAGGCGATAAAAGAATATTCCTCAAGGAGGATCAATAATTTGTTATTCAAACCTGCCCGGCTCCCTCCGTAGGAAACACCAACACTGTCCTAAGAGTCTGCCTCCCGTATTGATTTTAATTTATTTTTAACTTAGTGATGGATATGGGACGTGTCGTGAGAGAGATGTATCGGTCAAATAATTACCAACATCTATTCATTAATTGGAAGGCAAAAGAGATGGAGCACTCGATACTCATTAGGGTCTGCGCCGACTTTGCAAATGTGACGTCTGACACTGACATGTCGGAGAAATGTGTCGATCACCTAATCACGCAATGCAAATCTTAAAATTCTGGAGTGTGTTGTCAATATGAAGACGGTTGTACTTGGGGTTGAAAATGCAAAGGGTTTAAAAAACATTTAATTATCTTGAAAAAAAATGCTCCCGTCAGGGAGGCTAACATCAGGGTCAAGGGCAGCCAGGGTTACGCCTACAGAGGAGCCGCTGGAGCTCAGACTGCTGTGGACGGAAATGCCAGATTTGATGGAAAGATGTCAGAACATACACCGCCCGACAGGGCGCCTCGCACTGACCCCTGACCCCCGACCCCTGTAAGGACCTACCGCTACAACAGGCGCGTTAGCAGCAGAATCACAATGCAAAGCAATGGAGTAAGGCAGCCTGTCATGTTTGTGTGTGTGTGTGTGTGTGAATATATAGCACCTTCAAATATTCAATGATAGATTAAACATCTGTATTAAAGATGTTAATCCAAGTTGGTCTAAAGCAAGGTGCAAGGTGCTGACGCTGCTCGAAATCAATCCTCAGGCTCGGCAAATGCTAAATATACGTGTTGTGCATGACGTCAAATACACACATAACTTATTGTGTGTTAACAACATGAAAAAAACTGCACACATGTGTGTGTGTTTGTGGGCTGCGGAAGGCAAGTACAAACGGGCATTGTGCAAGTAAGAGGTTTCCCGGAGGTGATTATTTAGGGGTTTGGGGACGAGAACGCGGAGGAGGTTGTGTGTTTGTTGACGCCTGAGCACTGAGCCCAGAGAATATGTGTTGTGTGCGTGTGTGTGTGTTTAGTTATTCTATCAACACACAACATTGTGTGTGTACACACACAGTATATAGGAATAGACAGATTTGTGTTTTCATGAATATATGAGTGTGTGCATGTGCGCTTCCGTCACATTGGGTTTCAAAGCCCTTTACAATGTGTTGCAATCACCCATTCACACACACACACACACACACACACACACACACACACACACACACACACACACACACAATGCAAAGCCCAAATGGATCATTAGGAGCAACTAGGGGGTTAAGTGTTTGCCCAATACACTTCAGCGTGCAGATGGGAGGAGCCGGGGATCGAACCGACAACCTTCTGGTTGGAGGGATGCCTGCATCGACAATCGTTGATTGTTTTTCGCATGTGTGTGTCCGACTCTGGACTTTTGTTTTGCCACGTATAAACTGATTTGACAGCCCTCATGTGGTCACAACCCTGAGACTAAAACCAGACAATCACGCTAAAATGTATTTTGTACAACCTTCTTTTCTCATATTTCTTACAGCTATGAAACGTTGTTTGACCCGTGGCTAAGGTTCCACCGGCTTTCACCCACCGCGCTTTCATTTCCAGCCAGTCCAGATACAGATATCAATTTTGTTTTTTCAGATAAGCCTCGGCGAACTGAGTGTCCCTGCCGCCCCCCTTTACCCTCGTCCCCGCGGAGAACAAATTGGGACACATTTTCACACTCAGTCTGAAAGTGCCGTTTTGTACATGATGGTAAATCGCGCCCCACCATGGGGGCAATGACCAAAAGTGCACGTTGGTCCAATTTTTTCCAGACCTGCCCCCTTCACACCTCAGTTGGACGGAGGAGGGTGGCCTGAATGCACCATCAGCATTTGGCTTTGCTCAGATGCTCAGAGAGGTTTTTTTTCATTTTTTATTATTCTCAATTTCAACCAGCTGGGCAGGCTCTAATCTCCGTTTCAGCCCGTTCTCAAATCATAAATATCTACATTTCCCTCCTCGATATCCCGGTGTCATAGACAGCCCCCTTTGCAAGCGATGGAAAGGGCAAGGGCTGAGTGCAGGGTGAAGACGGGAGGAGGTGTAGATGGAGAAGGAAGGAGCTGCCGGGGCAGGTGCAAGCCATCCACATACAAGGTGGCGATTAAGGAGAAAGTGGCCCTGTGTGAGGCGAGGGGAACATCTGTGCCTATTACTGCAGCACACAAAGAACTGTGGGGGGAGCGGGGGGCGGAGTGGTGAGGACCATGGTCTCCAGCATGAGCAGGGCCTCACCAAACACCACAGGCTGAATTGCACAGCCCCAATTTCAGGCTTTCAGCGCTGCTAGTCATTAACATTTGAAAAAAGCAAGGCAGGGGTTCACTGGCTGAATATTATGGGCCGCGATGGGGAGGGTGACCAGAGAGCCCGGAGGAGGCGGAAGCTCCTCAGCCAGCCTCGAGCGCCTCTCAGCCAGGCAGCGGCATGGAACGGAACTCGTCACGTCGTCGTACTTGAGATTATTTATATATTCATTCTTTCCATCAGCTGTAAGACACAGGCGCAACATGATAAGTTGCTCGAATGGCCACCATCCAGTTTCTTGTGGATCTTCGGCATGCTTTATCAGAATACCTCTGAGGTTCATATATTTTCAGTGTAGAGCGTGTTTCCATGGTTTGTGTCTGATTTGGTCGGCGTGTGTTTGTAACGGAGTTTCTGATATCCCGCTTGAATGCGCCAAACATGGTGTTACCAGAGGAAAGTTTGATTGCTGTCCATAGAGCTGCAGACGGATTACATTGTATCTGCACCGGCTGCAAGCCGCCCCCCAACTCTTCACGCTGATTGTAATCACCACCTTGGCTCCCTCTGCCTGTTGCTCATACGTGTTTCACCGCCGATTCCCCCCCGACTTGCAGCTCTGCCAACCACCGCCTGATGGTGTGTGTCCTCAAATGCACTGACACCGCTGCCAGCTGTGTGATGCAGCAACAAGGCCACTGTATATCAGAATATTTTGTTTTCAAAATCAATAAAGGGGTGCAGTCCTTCCAGCTAACTGCTTATATCTGCTACGTCACAAGCTTTCTTTATCCAATAGAAACGGATGTGTAGCTTCTAGTGCTAAACCACATGTGCAACAGGTCATTTGTGAATGAGAGGGTGAAGGGTTGGATGTTTGTATGACATACAACCACTCTGCAGGCTAGATTTCAGCCCAGCTTTGCCCGACATTACTGCATCTCTACTGCTCTGGTTAGCAGCTCTTCAGTGAATGAAGAGAAAACTAACCAAAACTATGAAGTGATGAAAAGTGCTGCATTAAGCAGTGATCATTTCTATATTTTCACATCAGTCTATCAAAGTGTCGGGGGGGGGGGGGGGGGGTCGGCGGGTTTGTACGTAACTATTGCCAAGGGGGCCCAACTGGGAAGACGGGGGGCGGGGCTGGTCAACCCCCCCCCAGAGCCCCCGGCGCGCATTCACCCGGTAGGGACA